>VYXB01004600.1:94786-121042 GCA_013397135.1 Pachyramphus minor | reverse complement strand
TTTTTTTTTTTTTATTTCCCCTTGGCAGTTTTCTCTCACCTCCTTCCCCAGAACAAGAAAAAAAAAATAAATAAAAAATAAATTGGATTCTTCAGAATACATACACTAAATTTTGCATCTCATTATGGGCAAAATTATCTACTTAGTCACAACTTCAGATGCTCTCGGAACCATCCAACACATCTCAAAAATAATTAAAATTGGTTGAGTTATATCAGATACATTTTTCTTCCAGATCTGTGGGGAATTTGCTTATGTGGTTGCAATTGCTTTTTATTGAGAGATGTAAAGTAAGGCAAAGAGGTGTACAAAGCCTAACAGTTATCAGAATTATATCAGCAATGTCATTTCCACAAACACTGGTTGTCAAGAATCTGCTGATAATGATGTCTGCTTCTATTCAGCTGCAGAACCAAATATCAACTGACTTAGTAAAACAAGGCACAAGCTGTATTCTGGTAGAAATTGTTTGATGGCAGATCCTGGTGTTGAAAGTTTTGTCATTGGCACAGGGCCTTGATTCAGAAAGGCACTCTCATATCTCCCTTTATTCATGTGATTGTGCCCCTGTTGAACTCAGTGGAGTCACAAACATGCTCAGGTTTCATGTGTGCTCCAGAAGTTTGATGAATCAGCACCTGAACAGCAAGAAGAAAATGCCCTTAAATGTGGAATCCTGTCAAAGACTCGATAAAAACTCAAGTATTTTCAGCTGAAGACTTTGCTCCAAGAAGAGATATAATATTTTCCCCATTACAACACACCTGTTTACCTTAAAATCCTTTTCTTCTTAATTTGATAGCTTTTCTCCTCTTAGTAACAACAAGTGAATTTTGAGCTTGCTTTATGTACCTTTTATCAAACCCACTGTGGGTTTCTGATGTACCTTTTTAACCAGGTTAGGCTCCAGTAACCAGTAGTTTGTAGATTCTTGTTTGAAAACATGTTTTTCTGAATGGACATGACTTAGTGAAATCCCCATTTGACTGGAGTGGATAGTGGAATGTTTTCAAAGCTGAGGTTGGGACAACACTTTGTCTCCTATAAAAGCAGTTTTGAGTCCCCCAACACCATGGAGGTGTTACCGAAGGAGATAAAAAGTAGGATTTTTTGCATCACAGTCAAGTAGAAGAAACTTCTTTTTATTTTTTTTTCAATGGATTAAAAAGGGGGAAAAAACCCAAAACTTTAATAAAAGGGTTGGATTTACTTTTGCTCTTTGAGGCTTTTCTTTGTAGGCAAAGAATCAGTGTGTGGAGAGGGGAGAGGGGAAAAGAAACCAAAAACAATTTAAGAAAACAGTGAGTTCTGTCTTTGAATTATATAAAAGCAGCTGCATTTGATTTAATTTTTCTTTAGCATAATGTGCTGTATAATCACTGGTTTCATCACCCCCTGGACCCAAGCTTTCTCTTAGCACAAGCTATGGAAGCTGTGCCACAGAGTTCAGTGGAACCAGAGTTTGACCCATGTTTTGCTTTAAAATAGAAATTACCTCTGTTACTTCTCCCTTTTCTTAGAAACTGTATCTTTAGGACCTAAATGGTCCTAAAAATCACTGCTTGTGATGCCATCAGCCTTTCCCCCTGTAAACTGTCAAAAGGAATCCATAATTTAGCAAAAAGGTAAAAGTCCACGCTCCTAAGGCTCATCAGCTGGAAGGATAAATAAATGGAGGCAGGAGAAATACTGCAATCTGCCAGGGGGATTGACTACCACACTTGTTTCAATCCCATTTCTTAACACAGGGCACGGTTCAGGGAGGGAGGAGAGAGGGAGGAAGATGATGAGGGACTGTATGGAGGGAGGTGAACTTGTTTCTCAGCCCATTTAAAGGCTGGCTCTCTTCCAAGATAAAGTGACTTATTTTCATGAGGGTGAAAGAAGGTTTTACCAGGGAAAGATTTGCCCCATAAAAAAGCACATTAACTAGAATTTGAAATCAAAACAGAGTGTTGAAAAATGCTAACAATTCCTCAGTTATCAAACAAAGCTCAATGATATGTTGGGATTTTTTTTTTTTTTCACCTCTCCCAAAACACAACCAGAGAGAACTGTGGCGTTTCAGAGATTATTTGAGCTATTAACCACAGACAAATAAATATTAATTGAGTCTGCTTCCATACAGAGTAAATAAGAAAATTTATAGCACCTCTACTGAAAGAAAAAATCAGAGCAAAACATAGTCCTTTTGGCCTTTAAATCTGAAAATGCAAATAAAATGAGCAAAACCAAATAAATAATAATTTGTCTCTCCTGGCACCTGGAGAACTCCATATATACTCTAAACATGGCTTAATTAAACCTCACCAACCTTGGTCCAGTAATTATTTCTTAACTGCTTGTTTTAGAGGAGAGAGCCTTTGGCCTTCAATTACAATAAATTACAGAGAGGGCAGGCGTGGACAGGCAGGATTCAATAGCCTTTAGTCAGCCTCATTTTCCCAACTCTGGAAAGCAAGGTTCTTTTTACAGTAGGACTTGACTCTGCAAGCCCTGAAGTCATGGTTAAAGATCCCATTGACTGCCTGGGCACAGACACAGCACCCCAGTGCCCACGGGGATAGGGCTTAGCACTTAACTTTGCATTGCAGCTGTTTTGCTGCACCAGTAATTTTTACTTTCTTTTTTTTTTTTTTTTTTTCCAAAAAGTGGATTTCCCCCCCCACACACCCCACATATTTCTCGACGCGGTTTCGATGTACCCATCTTCCTGAGATCACTTTTACCTGATAAAAGTGCAAAGCCATTATGGCCTTATTTGTCAATTCGGTGCGTGTGGGAGAAACGGGCGATTGAATGTTGAGGTTCTACAGCTCCTCCAGCACAGGGTGATTCATGAGGACATTATGTGGTAGGTAGCTGCACTCTGGCATGCTCTAGGCATCGTGTACACCGCCGTTTGAAGCAGAGCAACATAATAAATCCCTTTGTTAATAACTCTAAATGATGACTTATGCCCTGGAAATTCCTTTTCCTCCTGGCGCAAACAACTATAATCTGTGTGGTGCTGCAGAACGGAGTAGACATCCTAATACCTTTACTGGAGGTGAAACAATATGTACCTCATTAGCAGGTCACAGATCAAACTATTAGCAGCATGGTAGGAAGCCTGCTAGGATTTGGTGGGATTTGTAAAAGGTCATCTAGAGGCAGCATGCAAAAAGGCTTTTTGGTGGTGAAAATGCCTCTAATCAACCGATTTCCCACCCAGTGGGCACGGGGAAGGCATTTTATCCCATTGAGCAGACTAGTTTGGCAATGGTGATTACTTGGGCTTAAAGCTTTATGTATCTCATGTAATCTGCAGCGGTTCCTCTTGGTAAATTAGCCTTGGTTTTGTTGCAGAGAAGGAGGAAGCCCATCAGCTCATCTTTGTTTCCTTTGCTCTTTATCTCTCCACAGAGTTCACAGCAGGAGGGAAAGGAGAACTAGAAAACACTGCAATATCTGCCACAAGTGAACACTGTGTAGTTGTCCCACAGTAGCCCAGAGGATCAAACCTTTAGTCCAGAGATGGTAACACCAGGGGAGTGTTCAGTAGTTTAGTGTAGCCTGGGGTGTTCCACTGGGTGCACAGTAGCTGCAGCAGCCAACTGCATCCTTCAACACGTCTTCATAAAAAATTTACATAGTATTTCTTCTGACAACAAATCTATATTGGTGTTTATAAGTGTTGTGTTGGTGGTTGCATTTTTGTTCTGCCATAGTGAAAGGGAAACTGAGGCAATGCATCCAAGCCTATCTTGTGAGGTTTGCAGGGGCTACTCAAATGTTACTAGTCCTGAAGCCACAGTTTTGTCACAGGACAGAATATTTGTAATGTCTTACCTTGACCATTCCTTGCAAGGAGACCTTGCAAACTCCTACTTTTCTAAGTTCTAAGGGTGATCTTTCGTCCTGTGTGTCCTTTTGTCCTACTTTCCAACCTTGTGAACCCCAGTTCTCCGTGGACACCCAAGATGTTTGTGCCTGCTCTCCTAGTCCTTCCTCCATCCTCTGCAGAGCAGCAGGGTGCTGGTGCTTCTACCAGGAGGAGTAAAGTTCAGGATTCCCTGCCTAAATTCAGGTCAGAATAATCCTTACTGACATAACAAAGTTTACTTATCAAATATTTTTAAAACGTGGAGATTAGCTCCTGGCAGTGATCTTTGTCTGGTCTTTGGTTCATTCCTCTCAGTTCATAAAATAACTTTCCGTGCAGATGCAGCAGACAAAAAGCCAAGGCTAAGAAACAGGGAGCTTGACTCCTGCTCATCCAGCTTTGTGTTAAAACACACACTTAGGAAATTCTTTTTCAATTGGTCCCTCAATTGCCCTAAAATATTTATGTGTGTTCATAATGTGTCAAGACTAAAACACACCAAGCTAGATGGTCCACCACATTTTAAAAAGACACCTGCAGAAACATTTAGAAAGAGGTATTTCACTGATGTTTGTATCAAAAAGATGTTTTGCCATTTCAAAGGACATGCAAAGCATGAGGGAGGAAGGAAGAGTGGTTCTCTGATAGCTTCACTGGTGAGAGTGGCGTGACAGAGAGAGACAACAGGCTCACAGTAGAAAAATTAGGTTCTTTTCCTATCTAAGCTTGTTATTGAGCATGGATTATTTAAATCTGCTGAGGTTTCTGATTACTCACCTGTAAAACAGAAATAATTTTCTGAAATTCCTTAGAACTCTTTCTTTTTTTTCTTTTTCCTTGAAAATTACTAACCTTTTCACTTTGACAGCATCTTTCTTTTGCAAAACTTAGGGAAACAGGAGACAGATTGTCCATTCAGCCTAAATACAAGCATTTAGTTAATGTTAGATGCAGGTTACGGAAGTATGGATTAAGAACTCCCAACTTAAGAGGATGCCATCATCCAAAGAGTGTATGTTGGCCTGTAAGGGATTTCCAGGGGAGAAACAGGACTATAGACAGAGAAAAAAGAACATTCTCTGAGCTCCTGACTGCAAGTATCAGAATCAGTAATTCACTGTTATTTGTAAACTCAGTATTTGTGAGGGCTCTTCCCTTCCCACTCCTGGATCTCAGGCTGAGCAATACCAAGGCTGTTATGAGTCACTGTGCTGTCCTCCAAGGGAAGGGATGGTGCAATTCTATCTTTTAACAGCCAACACAGAGATTTGCTGCTATGGAAAAAAAAGTATTGTGTTCATCACCTCCCTGTGGGGACCCTGCTGCTTTGGGCATACTCAGGGCCACTCTTGCTACAACCCCATACCTCCATCCCCTTCCAGGACAAGATAGTAACAAAGACAGGTTGTGAAGGATGCAAACATAAATCAATCCTGTTAAATGGTGCAGTGTCTGGTTTCACAGAGCTTGGAGCTCACCACAGAGACATTGCAGCTTGGTGCCATGCCATGGTCCCATCTGTAAAGACTTGCTTACAAAGGGGTGCCCTGTAGTTCATAAAATACAATCATTGGGGTTTTTTTAGCTGCTGTTTTTTTTAGGATTTCTGAAATAAATCAAGGGGTGTGCTGAAGTCCACTAAAGCATTATTTCTGTGGTAGACACTGAAAATATGTGTTCCCCAGCTGGCCAGTGCTAGAGGTGCTGAGTGAGGTGTGTGAGGGTAGAGAGCTCACTTGAAGAGTGTTGATGGTTTGCACAAGGCGAAACAACCCAAATCCAGAGCAGTTTCTCCCTTACAATGTTTCACTTGCTCTCCTTGGAACTGCTGTTCAGTTTAGTTCATTCTCAAAGAGAAGTCAAGAGCCAAATAACTTNCTTGGAACTGCTGTTCAGTTTAGTCCTGCACAGGAGTTGATTCATTCTCAAAGAGAATGAAGTCAAGAGCCAAATAACTCATGAAATATGGGCACTGAGGACACCAGGAGGAGAAGGAAAACGAGAATCTATGTCTTACAGTGGTGGAAATGTATCCAGTGGATTCTGGCTCCCATATCTCACCAATGTTCACCTGTTGCAGCCCAAATGACAGGATCTGGTTTCTGGGAGGGCACCTGTTGGCAAAGGAATAGCACAGTGGAGAGAAAAATAAACAAATTAAAATTCTCCCAAACATCTTGCTTCAGCTCTGTTCTCTGACTTCCTGTGTTCAGAAAAAAATAGGTGATATAATTTTATCTGTGTAAAAATAAGACAGAGGGAAGGGATGTCTGTATCACATCTGCCCAGCTGCTCTCTAATAAGATGAAGATAACCTGATTTTGGTAGATTTCAGTACAGGCTTCTGCTCTGGAAGAATTCGGACAACGAACAGCTCAGTAAAGGGCTGTGCAGAGTAATTTCCCTTCCAGAAAGGGCAATTAAAACTACAGTGGTCTTATCTCCTCACAAGGTTTATTGTTTTAGGACCACAGGACACAAAATATTACCGAATGAAATCTCTGAGGGATTGGTAGAAATCAATATAATGTACCTTTTGTGTTAAATGCCTCAGAATCTATTTTCCCTCAATATAAATACATTTATAATATCCCTAATGCTGATAAAATATCATCTTGATAATCTATTCAAACACCTAAGAGACTTCAGTTTCTGTTCTGACATGCTCTGAATTTCAGTTTAAAAATACACTCTGGCTTAACTGTCATCAATAGCTTAATGCAATCTCAAAGAAACAGGCATAGGCTATTCAAATATGTTTCCAATATAAGTGGGAGATTATCAGACAAAGAAAAAAAATAGCTTCACAGTTAAAGACATAAATGTCAAGAAATAAGGAGAGGAAGAAAAAGTGTGAGAAATTCTGATTTTTTTATTACATTTTTCTGGTTTGGGTCAATTAATCATAAATCATCATAACGTTAATAAAAAGTAGTCTACAAAGCACAGTTAAAAAGCATGACTTAGTTCATCAAGATCTAAGAGGGTCTTTCTTTGCCGTCGAAATTTTAATTATTCACTCTTTCAATATTCATAAGTCACCTCATTCTTTAAACCGTGAGGTGAGCCACGCAGCTACAAGATTTAAAAATGAAAAAGATAGGAAATTTAGTGTGTTTTCCTGTATTTAAGGATTTTATTTTGTTTTGTTGTATTTGAGAATTTGCAATAAAAAAATCTCTCTCTACAGTCCTAAGTTCTAAAGCCTTCCTGTCATAAAACCTGAAATTCTTACAGGGCTATATGACTTCAGCAAGTGAAAACTTACAAACCATACCAGGTATTCCAAACATCAAAAGTTAATTGTGAGCTGTGGTCTCTGCTTGTTATTAGAAAATGGAGTTTTAAATTCCCTAATGGATCCATGTTAATAATATTTATGATACTAATATCTGAATGTTCACTCACCAGTGAAATGATCTTTACAGTGCCTTCTAACCCAAACCATTCTATGATTCCAAGAAATCTCAGTTGGAGAACACTACATAATAGATTATAAACATTTGTAAAACCATTTAGAATTTTGTTTTAAGGCTCAGGTCAGAAGTTTCAAGCTGTTCTTTCCAATAAACTAATTCTGAAAAAACAGCTGTGATACTTCACCCTGATATTCCGAGGCTCAGGATGAAGTCTATGAGTACTCTGAAAATTCTTAAACTTTAACAGTAGAAACCTTCTTTATAATGTTTTTTTTATTTAAACTCTCCTGCTCGTTTTGTAGAGAAACAAAAATTACAATATCAGGCTGAAGGCCTATTTGTGCTGTCAGTGATATCCCTGTATAAACTGAGAAATCTCGAGTTGAAAGGACAAAACCGAAAGGTTCGTATAAGACATAGGTACTTTTTTACTGCAAAAATATTTGAAAGCCTTGCAAATTTTTTTTTTTCCCCCTCTTTTAGCCCCACAAAGGTCACAATCAGCAGCCTGAGAGAGGCACAGAGAGGCTGTGGCAATTTTCCTTGAACAAGAGATGCGGTTCTGATAGCGGGATCACACAGCTCGGTAGTTTCGTCACCATTCGGATGCTTGTAGGAGTTTAGGAGTTCCTGTTCACCAAAAGGAACCTTTAAATCTATGGTTATTCTGCGTATTTCCTTTCCCACTAAGCATATTATGATCAGTGCTTGGGGTTGTTTGGGTTTTTTGCTTAGGACAACATTTTTTTGCTTTTCTTTAACTTGTGACTAGACTTTTCCATGAGAAGCAGAAAGTTTCTGGGTCAAGATCAAGATGTTCTATTTGTTTACCCTAATATTGCCTCTTAGAATCATAGACTCATAGAATATTTAAGGTTAGAAAAGACTCCTAAGACCATTTAGTCCAATAGTCCATTCATCACTCTTCTCGGTGGCACAGCTATGGGCTAACTGAGGCTCTGTTAACATTAATTAGAATGAGTTAATGTGTTTACTATGTGCACTTTGAATTTACTTTTCCCCTCCTCTGGAATATTCCCAGTGAGACAACTTTCAAATCACACCGGGTATCTCTTTCTCTAAGAGTCTGGGAGGGAATTGAAAAATGCCATTGAAAGATTGTAAAATTTTTTCAATTAATTGGGAGATCCTGAAGGGTTCTTGGCATCCACTGAGATATCACAAGACATTGTGGAAACCCCCAAAGGGAACCAAAGCAAGAGGGTTTCTTGAGGAAATTTCTTGTCTGGAGCCGTGATTATAGGATGCCCCTACATTTGCAAATATCCAGAGGTTTGAAACTCAGAGGAATCTGATTACCTATAAAGTAAAAGCCATACACTTTCCCTGGTAGTGTTTGAAAGAGACAAAGCAATAAGGTGAGAACCAATTCTCATTTTGGGCTAAAGGGTTCAATACAATTTTTATATTTGATCTGCCTGCAACCCAAAAATCTGTGATGGATTTCTTGGCAGGGTGGTGTCTAGCTTCTGTTTCTAGGTGTTAAATCCCCTGATCTTGGTCTCTGCTATATGGAATAAACCTCTTGTGCATTTCTCTCCCATTACTTTAACTGAGGAACACGCTGGGGTTCTCAGACTGCTGCTTAGGTTTGCAGCAGAGATGCTCTGTGAGGAGTGATGGTCACTCTTCTTTAGTATTTATAGTACGTAGCTGACATGGTGGTGCTCAGTCAAAGATTGGACTTGTTGAGCCTGGAGGTCTTCTCCAACCTTAATGTGTCCAAGATTCTATTTCTCTCTACAACCAGAGATGATAACCTATAAAAACTAATGTAACTCCAGTTATATATATATATTAACAATTAAACATTTGCTTTATCTACATTTATATGAGGGACCCTTTCCTCCTACAGGTTTCTTTACCTGCTTTAACACTGGTAAGTCCCTGCAGAGTGCAGCCAAAGATGATATTTTTTTAATGAGTAGCAATAAAAATTCCCCGAAGCAAGTTTAAATCCTGATAATGGTGCACTTTTATTGCATTGTACTGAACTTTTACCAATCAGTCCAATTATGGGCTAATTCATTCTCATCACTTTGGAAAGTTTTTTTTTTTTTTTTTTTTTTTTTTATAAGCCCTATCTGATTTTTTGGCGTGTGAAATGCTTACAAAGGGAAGTTAATAAAAGAGCGGTTCATCTGCATATACAAAGGAAGATCATAATATAAAAAATTGCCACATTAGAGAAGTCTAGACCTTGACTATCTGTCATATATTTTTATAGCTTCTTATCACTGCATTATCTGATTAAGTAGTGAAATGGTTAAGATAAATGAGGCTTAATTAGCGGAACTGATACCTGTCTATTGCAAGTCTTAAATTTGCATCTGGGAGCTCTGATTTTCAGGAGGGAAGCGCACGCCTGCAGTCCTGCTTCCCTTTGAAATCAATGGGAGTTTTCCCTGCAGTGAAAACAAATGCTCAAGGTTTCACCCAAAGCCAACTGAAACTTTTGCTGTCTACTCATCCCTTTGAATCATGAGCTAAAACATGGGGAGACAAGCAAACACCGGAGCTCTGAGATGGAGGGAGAAGAGGAAGAGCCTAGACTTGACTTTTAACCTGTCAGGCTGCAGAGCTAGGCAGCCTGCAGAGATAAATAAGTTGTGTCAGGAAAAGGGTTGGTGTAGATTATTTTCTCTCTGGAACAAAAGTGACCAAAAATTTGGCTTGTTTGTTTTTTGGGGTTTTTTCTTTTTTTTTTTTCTTTTTTTTTTTTTTTTTTTTCCCAGCTTTGCTTGTGGAGCAAAGTATTTACATTTGAGCTCAGGGATTAGATGGCCAGTTGCCATTGGTGTCAACTATTTCAGTAGGAATGGGCAGTAACTTCACTTCCCCACCAAATGCTCCCTGTGCAGAACAAACGATTTACCACAGGGCTCAGAGATGGGGTGTTTACATTCATTTAAGTTTGGTATAAACATTTACAGAACATTAGGACAAATACCAGCATTCTCAGCTAAATGTCTGACCACAATTATTTCTGCTGAATAAATGGCTTGTAGAACGACTCTGAGACAGAGGGGTTTTACTTTCTTCTCTTTCTTTCTTTCTTTCTTTCTTTCTTTCTTTCTTTCTTTCTTTCTTTCTTTCTTTCTTTCTTTCTTTCTTTCTTTCTTTCTTTTTCTTTCTTTCTTTCTTTCTTTCTTTCTTTCTTTCTTTCTTTCTTTCTTTCTTTCTTTCTTTCTTTCTTTCTTTCTTTCTTTCTTTCTTTCTTTCTTTCTTTCTTTCTTTCTTTCTTTCTTTCTTTCTTTCTTTCTTTCTTTCTTTCTTTCCTTCCTCTCAAACCAAAGGACTTTGAAATAAACAGTGCACTATGCAGCTAAACAAAGAGTTAAAGAAAACCATAGATGTTTGCAAGATTAGGGAGTGAATATCTAGATTAAACCAGTTTATGTCGTCCTTCATCTGCTGTTCTGGTTTTTTCCTTCAAAATCTCACCTTCAAATCTGACTCTTACAGACATGCCTAGTTCAGTAAAGATGCTTTGTGCTGACCAAGTAATTTTTAAACCAAATATCATGAGCTGGCCGCTGACAAGGTACTTTTCCCACTGGAAATGGTGGCATGAGGGTTGTTGATTACAGCCTAAGAGAGTATTTACTAAATATTTCTCAGAGGTGCCTGGCTGTGAGAATAAGGAAGCCACTCCAAGGTGCCTAGAACTCCTTGGTGTAAAGAGCACAGTTTCACAGTTTTAACACAATTTAGGATAATGTATTCTTCCTCACTCTTTTAATTATTATTTTTATTTATAAATGTAGCACAGAGAAAAATTGCAGGTGCAAAGAGTTCTGTTCAGTGCTATTTGGGGAGCTCTTCCACTTATGACCAATTCATCTTTGTAAAATCACAAAATAATTAAGGTTGGAAAAAGCTGGTAAAATCANAGCCACTCCAAGGTGCCTAGAACTACTTGGTGTAAAGAGCACAGTTTCACAGTTTTAACACAATTTAGGATAATGTATTCTTCCTCACTCTTTTAATTATTATTTTTATTTATAAATGTAGCACAGAGAAAAATTGCAGGTGCAAAGAGTTCTGTTCAGTGCTATTTGGGGAGCTCTTCCACTTATGACCAATTCATCTTTGTAAAATCACAAAATAATTAAGGTTGGAAAAAGCTTGTAAAATCATCAACCATTAACCCAGCACTGTCAAGGCCACCACTGAGCCATGTAAGTGCCATGTAAGTGCCACATCTACACATTTTTTGAACATTTCCAGGGATGGTGATCCCACTACTTCCCTGGGCAGAGTGTTCTGATGTTTGAAGCCCCTTTCAGTGATGAAATTTTTAATAATATTTAATCTAAACCTCCCTGGCACAACTTGAGGTTGTTTCCTCTTGCCTGTTGCTTGGTACATGGGAGAAAAGACCAACCTGTCTACAATCTCTTGCCGTGTACTTGTAAAGAGTGAAAGTTCCCCCTGAGCCTCCTTTTCTCCAGAATAAACAACCCCAGTTCCATGTTGGAGGGTACATCAGCCTTTCTGAACAGCATCTTCTAAAGGGCTCNCCCGGGGAGTGTCCCTGACCGGGAATCGAACCCGGGCCTCGGCAGTTACAGTGCTGTGTCCTTAACCACTAGCCCACCAGGGGCTCCGCTCCTTGGTGTAAAGTGCACAGTTTCACAGTTTTAGCACAATTTAGGATAATGTATTCTCCCTCACTCTTTTAATTATTATTTTTATTTATAAATGTAGCACAGAGAAAAATTGCAGGTGCAAAGAGTTCTGTTCAGTGCTATTTGGGGAGCTCTTCCACTTATGACCAATTCATCTTTGTAAAATCACAAAATAATTAAGGTTGGAAAAAGCTGGTAAAATCATCAACCATTAACCCAGCACTGTCAAGGCCACCACTGAGCCATGTCTGTAAGTGCCACATCTACACATTTTTTGAACATTTCCAGGGATGGTGATCCCACTACTTCCCTGGGCAGAGTGTTCTGATGTTTGAAGCCCCTTTCAGTGATGAAATTTTTAATAATATTTAATCTAAACCTCCCTGGCACAACTTGAGGTTGTTTCCTCTTGCCTGTTGCTTGGTACATGGGAGAAAAGACCAACCTGTCTACAATCTCTTGCCGTGTACTTGTAAAGAGTGAAAGTTCCCCCTGAGCCTCCTTTTCTCCAGAATAAACAACCCCAGTTCCATGTTGGAGGGTACATCAGCCTTTCTGAACAGCATCTTCTAAAGGGCTCAGGAATGACACTCCTTCTTATCTGTGCTACAGGAAGGGTACAGAAATGTACTTGGAAAAGACGATTTTGGGGGAACCCTGTGAAACCAAGCTCCAAGGTTTCAAAGCAAGACCTGCGCAGACACTTCCTAAGTTAATTATTTAAGAAAACCAATCAAACTCTAATCACCATGATTAAAAAAAAAAAAATCACTATTCATAAAGCTGTTCTCAGAAAATTTCTCATATCCAGAGCAGTCCAGTTACTGCAGGACTCACTTAACATGCCAGAACAGTTCTGGTTTCAGCTCTGACAGAGCAGGGAGCTTAACCTGATTTTCAGGCACCTTGTCCAAACATGTAATTAAGACTCTATTGACTATCCTGGGATGTGTCTTTCTTGGTGTAGGGGGCAATTGTGTCTGATCACATTTTTTTTTTATGACACTAATTTAAAATGTCTAACGAAAACAGTTTATTTATCAATTAGCATTTCTGAGTGAAACTGTAGACTATTTTTCTCCCTATTTTCCCTATTCCTTCAGGCCTGTTCTTCATCCAAATGCACTTTTCCCTGTGAAAATAATGTGTACAAGTCAGATAACTAAAATCTCTTGGCATTCCTGACCATTAAAACAGAATTTATTATTCCTTTCCCCAAACACCTTAAATAGAAGGGTTTAACTGTTCCTCGGGTTCAGATCCCAGAACTCATGAAAAGCAGATCCTATTGTTCAGCAATGACAAAAGTCTTTAGGGCTCCAATTGATGCCTGGAAGCATCAGCTCAGAAAGCATGAGGACCTGAGAGCATCAGGGCCTTCATAGTAGAAGAAGACACTTCCAGGTGGAAGGAAAAGTTTTAAAGTCAGAAACAGAGACCTAGAGGTACAACAAGTTTTTGTTCTGGATTTGTTTGACAAACAGCACTACGGTCGATTAACCTTAGCTTTGAATTCCTGATTTCTACACTTATCACTGACATCATTTTGGGCAGGAACATATTATGTTATTAAAAGAGAACAAAAATGTCATTAACACCCTGCATCACCTCATGAGCTATTGAGGTCAAGCTACTTCGCAGGACTTAAAAGCAGGAAGAAACCAAAGGAAAATGAGCTCTGAGCCTTTAGGTGAGGCTTAAAATAAAACTGAGACCACCTTGCTCCCACTTACTTCACAGTACAATGAACATAAACTGAGTTTAAAAACCTGAATGCTTCACAGAGGTAGCATTTTACCCCCTTATCCAAAGGTGCAAAAGACTGACTGACATCCAGAAAGGGGAAAGAATCCTGACTGAAAAGTTGCTACACATTCAGTGAGGGGATGGGGGACGGAATCTTAATGAGCTCAGGATTTCTGTCAGCAGTAGCTTTAATCATCAGGTCTCCCCCAAAAATGGAGAATATTCATGCATACAATAATTAATACTGAACAGGAGATTTGTATCAATCTGACAGATAGGAGATGAAATTAACTGTGCTTTCATGTACAATTTTAAGTAGGTCAGATAAGAGCATCTATTGTAACCAACTTTTATTTTATAGATATACTCTGACACGTACAGACCCATATGTACACATTAAGTATGTCTATAAAAATCCCACACACAGCAGAATCTCCTTAACCTTGCTGTTTGCAAGCTGCCCAGTTCTTTCCCTGGAGCTCACCACTTTTCCACTCGTTGATCCATGGGCTCTAAGGTCAGAGAGGATGGTTCTGATACAACCAGATGTTCTGCAAACACAGGACTTCAAATACCATGCAGTAATTCCTATATTGCATCCTGTCAGCTATGGCTGGAGTGGAGCATGCTGCAAATATTTAAATAAAACAACCTCTTATGCTGCATTGATTTTTCCCTAAATTTTACTCTTTTCCCTCTCTCTTTGCAGAGTTAGGTTGGATCAGCATTAGCTATCTAAAAGTCTTTCCTCTTTTAATAACATTCCCCACTAGGTAATAAGAGCAATATTAAAATCACAATTGACACAAGAAAAAAAAATGTTTCAGAATATGGCATTGATGTGATGGGGTTTCAGGTAACTTAGTTCTCTGAGGGTGTTCATTAGTTGTTCATAGCATTTGAATTCCTTCAACAGGTAATGGAAATGCAAAGAAAAGATGTCTCTATCCTTCAGTGTGGTCTGCACATACATTTTTAACACATGCCTAAATTATAAAGAAATCTAAAGTATTTTGCTTTAAAATATGCAGGCTCCTTTGCAGTGATGCTGTCTTACTTGTTTTCTAAACTGAAAAATTAAACCTGTTTTTAGCAAGTATTTAGGACCTCAGCTGTTGGTTGTGTTAACATATAACTGCTTGAATAAAATAATTTATTTCTGTGTCTAAATTACCTAGGGAAAACATTAACACCAGAAACCAAACTCTGAAATATTGCTTACTAACACTTTCTGTTAAATGTCCTGCTCTACTATTCCATCATTTGTTTTCTTACTTGTTGAAAAAGATGAAAGAAGGCAAGCTGGAGAAAGAAAAAAAAAAAGAAAATCTCAATAGACACAAATTAGGAAGGGTCATTACAAAAATTAATTTAGTTGATTAAAAAAAACCAGCAGTATTTTTAGTAGGAAAATATATACATTTTGCTCTCAAATACTAAAGTAATCTACTGGGTGCATGCCTGAAGTTATAATGCCACAGCAATGTGACTTAGTTGCACAGTCACTAATCACCACCATATACCTAAATAATCATGCACATCATGTCTTTAATTACTTGCTGAACTGGGGACTAGTCCAAAGGCTCTCTAGGTCCATGGCAAGGGTCTGTGTGGGATTTAAGTTAGTTCTCCCAAGTGATTTTCAAGTCTCACTCTCAAGTCAATAGTAAGACAGAACAAGAGACACTTCCACGAGCAATCCCAGTGACCCCAGAGCTCCTGTGGTTCAGCTTTAAGGAGAGGGGTCTGCAGTGCTCTTACATAAGATATTCCCCACCCAGGGGCTGGAACCAATTTTGGGGGTCGGAGAGTTTGCAGATGGACCTGGGAGCTTGCAGGAGAAAAAAAAGAAGGCATCACCAGTGTGCAGTAGGTATGGAAATTAGGTAAAGTGGACTCATGTTGGATATTTAATTGGACTGTTCCTCCTAAAGAAGGTTCCCCATCCCTGGAAGTGTTGAAGGACAGGCTGGATGGAGCTGTGAGCAGCCTGGTCAAGTGGCAGGTGTCCCTGTCCATGGCAGGGGCTTGGAATGAGATGAGCTTTAAGGTCCCTTCCAACCCCAACCATTCTATGATTCTCCAGTTGAGTTTCTAAAGGTGGATGGAATGAAGATTTACCCTTCTGAGCTACCTGCAGTACCCAAATCTTCTGCTGAGGTAGTGAGGGGGATGACTTGGAAGCCAAGCACTTGGAGGGCTGTGAGAGTATAATAATTACACACTGTAATTCCCCTTGTGTGCAAGCACAGCATGTATCACTAAAGCAAAGCAGGGAGAGTGTCAGGACAAGTGGGTTGCCCTTAATTTTTTTCTTCTTCTTCTTGTTAAGAAACTTTTTTTTTTTTTTAAAAAAAAAGTCCCCTTTGGTATCTGCAACCTTATCACATGAGGATCAACAGCTGAAACCAAATGAGAAAGAAGGTGAAAATGTCTAGACTAAATGAATTGCAGGCAGCACGGGGAAAAGTAAATTGGAAGTTTAGCATTCTTTCATTTTTAATAACCTGAGGTATTATTGATAATGTCTGTAATTAATTTTTTTAAGATGTTCATTTTAGATCAATAGTATCCTCAGGAAACAGGCAAGGTCATTTGTCATATTTAAAACAGTGAAGTTCAAGCTCTATGGTGAAATCATAACACTGACATTAGTGAGGATGCAACTCCACTATCTCCTATTTATCTTTTTTTTTTTTTTTGGTGGAGTCATTAGCCAATGCAATCCTTCCCTGCAATTATGCATTTGAAGTGTGGAAAGTAAGTGTTTGGGAAGCTAGAACAAGTATTCCTGAAACTGTTTCACTTCTGATTCTCAGCGAAGCTATTTTCTGTAGAGGTGTTAAAAATATTGGCCCTAAGAATAGCATGAGCTGACTGCTGCAAACACTGTAATTTAAGGACTTATGTGCTCTTGGGTCACATTCAATAGTTTCATGTGGGCATTTTAGGTTTTTCCAATGAAATACTTCTTGAGATGCAGGCTTTGACTCAGCTGACAGAAAAAATAATAAATTCAACAGTGTGTATATATGGGCTTTCTGTTACAAACATGAGGGTAAATTCTCAGGCCTCTCCTCCCCAAATAAAGTGGCTCTGCCCATGGCAGAGTCAGGGTCTGGTGGATCAGCCCCTTAACTGGCTTTGCAGCTAAATGAAGCCACATCTCATAGTGGGGAAACTGATCCTGACAGATCCTGCAGGTAAAAAACTGCTTCTGAAACTGATGTCAAATTAATGACCTGAGTATGAAACCAGAACCTCTGCAGCCTGCTCAGTGTATGGCCAGGCTTGGGCCATGTATTCCATGTATTTACACCCTGGACTTCACATCTCACCTTTGTGATTGAAGCATTAACTGGAACAACTTTCATTTTGCTGTAGAGCTGCTGGAAATGCAGCGCTGCAGGATCACTGCTGGACCGAGCTCACATTCAGTCCACACCTTACTGCTTTTTTATTCTACTTCTTTTAACTCCTTATTCTTTCCTTCCTGTTTCCTTTCTCAACAAAACACTCAGTGAATAACCCTGGAATCATCGAAACATCTTAAAGACCTGAAATATCTCTGTAAGCACCCTCAGCATTAGGAGTCAAAAATACCCAAGATGACCTAAGACATATTTCTTTATGGTTTTGTCTAGAAGCCTGAGTTTTACGAGGGATCCACCCTTCATAGTTCCTTTGTTGTTGTTTATTATGACCATGTAAGAGAGCAAAGAGTGCTGTATACAACACATAAGAATGTGTTAAGGGGAGCTTCGAATGAGCTGAGCTGCAGCTCCTCGTTTGAAAGGATGGGAAGAAGTAAAGAAAAATTAAAGTTTAATTTTTTTTTTCCTTGCTACTCATGTGGGAGAAAAAGTGCCCTGTTCTTACAAGATGGTTCCACCTGATGTTTTGAACATGGTTTGCCTGGAAGACAGTATGGAGCTGTCTATTTGCTTATATACTAAGAATGATTTTTCTATATAGGAAACCTGAAGATGTTATACATTTTTTGGTGACTTTAATGTTTTTGATATCTAAAGTTCATGAAAAAGCCATGTAATTGGTACAGAACTTTTTTTTATTTGCATCAAGCCCCCTAATCTTTGAACATTAGAATAATTTTGCATCTAGCCTGGGGTAAATTAGTTTCTTCAGGTTTTTTTTTTCAACTTCCCAGCATTATTTATTTTCAATTTGAAATTCTTTTAATATCAAAGTGGGTGTAATTAATTCTCTGTTTCTGATGATCTGAAAATTAAAATGAAAAATTACAAATAATATATCAAAGAACTTTCATAAAATATACCTGACCAAAATAGTTCAGGTTTACTGCACCTACATATCAATTTTTGTGGGGATTTTTTTCCCCTGTATATAAAAGCCATGCTTTAGTGCCATCTAGTGCACTGAGAAATCACAAAAGAAACTTCCCTCAGTGTTTATGCTCTTGCATTGCAATAAACACTTTAAAACTCTAGATTAGAGCCATGGCTATCATATTAAGTAAACAGTAAAATGACTCTTAATTACCTATTTAGAGCCTGACTATGTGTGGTTGATGATGAGTGTAAAGCAAGAGTTTCAGGTCTTCTCTCACCAACCATCACTGAAACTGAAAAAGACTCAGTAGTTCAGATTTAATCTCTCTCTTTTCCCCTGGAAAATTAGAAGTGTCTCAAAAGAATTCTAGCTTTCAGTTAAATATCACGAGTTTGATACCCAATTGTGGAATACACAAAATATGGTGTGTGCAGAGCTTAGGTTTTCCTTTTTCCATAACCTAATGAACATTAATTCTTCTGATGACAGACAAAAAAAACCCAAAAACCAACACTAAAGCAAAAATACCAAAAGCCTGCTGATTCACAGAACAGCTAATAAGGATAAAAAAATCATAGAACCATAGAATGCTTTGGGTTTTTGAGACATTAAAGATCATCTAGTTTCAGTACCCTTGACATGGGCAGCAACATGTAACCAAATATTCAGCATTTTTCCTCTTCTGTTTTGTTTATTTTGATGAGGGTTTTTTTTTTATTATTGTTTGTGTGTTTTGCTTTGTTTTTCTTTCAGATTTTGTCAATGAAACATGAAAACTGAGCTTGCAAGCCCAGGGAAAAAAAAGTCTGAATGACATCTCAGCCCTGGGTTGCTCTCTATTGTATTAAACTCACGATGGCCACTCTAAGAAGAGAATTTGGACCTCAGAATCCACCCAGATAGTTGCCTTACCAATGCTCTCCTTGGGTTTTGGAGTATTACATTTGTTATCAGCACTGCCACTCTGGTGGGATGTGTGTGAGCCCTAAATGGCTAGCAAGGTTTGAGAGGATTTGATCAGATGATCTGTGCTTGGATATTTTTATTGGAGAGGTCAGATGACCTGCTGAAAGCATTCAGATCTTTGGAGATTGAGGCACTGATTGCTGGCACAGATTTTACAGCAGGTACACGTAGGTTGTCAGGTTTGACAGTTCCTGTGCTTGCAAACAAGTGGAAGACTTCTTACCCCAAATCAGGGACAAGTCACTTCTGTGAAGATTTTATTATCAAAAGGAGAGGTGATAACATTGATCAAAAGGTGAGACTCATTCCAAACATCTTCCAAAACTGATAATCTGTGCTGATTCCCTGTATGTGTCCCCGATAAAGATTTCTCTCCCTTTTTTTTTTAATATCCACTTAGAATCTAGTACAGAAAAAAATATTAGTGTAAAAGCCAGATACAGACAGCAAAATATCTGAGCTCATTGTCTGGGAGGATCAGTGGCAGCTGAGGGTCAGGACAGAGGCACAGGAAAATGTTAAAACATCCTCACAGGAAAAGTAGCTGCGATGGGTGGCAATTTCAGCATCAGGTTAGGTCATTACAACCCCTTTTCCAAGGTAATAATACTACTGATAGTAATAATTAATAATAATAATAGCTTTCTTAGGCCTTGCTGACCACCAAGCAGTGCTCAGGAGGTGGAGCTCAGCTGAAGCACAAACTCCCTTTGTGAAGTGTGAAAATCTGCATTGCTGTGGGGTCCTGACCTCCTCTTGGACTCCCAGGTCCCAAGTCATGACAATAATCCCCTTCCAAGAAATCAGTAGAAATCCTGGCAGCAGTGCCAGGAGAGAATGGGAAGGAGGAGTGGAAGGAAGATGCTGCACTGAGGTGCTGTTTTAGTGCACGAGATGCTGCCTCCACTTCCCTGATGGCATGAGGGACCTCAAGTAAATTCTTCATGCTGATGGTTACATGACTTTCAGACCCCACGAGCTGGATGTAGCTGTCCTGAAATGATAAGATCCTTCCCCCTCAATAATAAACAACCTCCAGGAGTGCCAGGAGCTCTGCTTACCAGTCACTGCCCTCCTCCTGCCTAGTAAAAGAAAAATATAATGGTGATGGTGTTAAGAGAAATGCATTTGTCAGCACTCTGAATTTTAATGTGAACTGGCAGCGGATCTCAGTGATAAAGAAAAAGTCTAATACGGATGGTAATTTTGCAAAGACCTTGCTAACATGTGTTATCCACTGGCTTTCTTTTGTTCACCGCTGTGAATTATCAACTGACTCAAGGCAATAAAGGGAAAAAAGTTGTATTTCTCACTGTGTCACTTTAATAACGTCATCCAAAGCTCACTGCAATAATTTAATTTTACAGAGAAAGCGCAGCGTTTATTCCATTTCTGAGCCCCCCATTCCCCAGCATTTTGCAGACAGGTATTGAGCAGTGATGGACCAAAGGTTGTGATTCATGGCCAGCCACAGGGTTCCACCAAATGCCTCAAACATGCATTTCTCTTGGAACAAGAGGAAACTGTCACATTTCCTAATCCTCCAGTAAGGAAGCTTGATCCAACACACGATCTGAACCAGCCATTACCAAGAAATGTAAAAGAAACCCTGTAGAAAACTTGGGATTAAACAACACAAGGGAAAATTTCCTCTTATCCTTTGGCAGTTACAGGTAGAGATAGAAAAGTGTTTCTATGCAAAGCATCTCGGTTAAAAATTAGGGGTTTATACAAGATTAATAAGCATAGCATTCTGAGATTGTTACTTCTTTCTCCTTATCAGCAAATGGGAACATTTAGTGATTATTTTGGATGCTATTTTGCTAGAAACTAGTTGCAGCATTGTAGCAAATGCACTGAAGCTGGGTATTTATACTGTTCCCATCACGAAATTTCGGATTAAGTTGTTAGATCTAAGCAAACAGCTACAGAATGAAGATGTAGTTCCTTCCCTGATTAATTTTAAATGTTCAGGAGTTTAGCTTAAAATAATTTCTCTCAAAAATCCTGAGCCATTCTCCTACGTCCTGCTGCAGTTTTGTTGTGCAGTAAGGAATTCCCCAGGTTCCACGGGTGAATAGGAATTTTCTTGATGAGCCATAGATGCATTATCTTCTACCACTACAGCCTCAGAAGTTCTCCTACTAAATCTCTTTACACTGGCCACAGTTTATACCAATCAGCAGAATTTAGCCTATTAACTCAATCACTCTGTACACCAAAAATCCCCTCTGTCCAGCACCCCTAATTAAGCATCACTTTTGGAAAATGTGGAAAATAACATTTAAAGTCATCATTAAGTGTATTGCTGGGAGTGTCATATAAATATCTTATTTACAAAACCATTGAATACCATATGTTCAGGGGAAGATGTGCCAAAAAGTGCTAATTACACTGTTACTTCATGCCAATCAGGTAATTACACTCAGCCCACTTAAATGTTGTCTGCAATCTGGGTTGCCTCAGCAGCTGAGGAAGGATTACAGCAGCCCCAAAACACATGACAGTGCTCTTTCCTGAGGGCACTGGGTATGGAATCAAACTTCTTAGTAGGACCCAAACCTCACAGCCCATTAGTTCCTCTGTTCCTCTTCCATTTTCCAGAGGTTTTATTTTCTCTGCTCCGTTCAGACACTCAGGAGCTTTTTCCTTAACCCATCTGCAAGAAATTTTTTTTGTTCCCTTAGAATCTTCCTCCTCCTTTAAATACTTTCTGTAGGATTCATTTGGCCTATGGGTTATCTTCTGATTCGTGGGAGAGAGGTGACCATACCTTGAACTTGGCTTGTTCTCTCCAGCAAAGCTCTGAGTACTCCTTGCCGGGGTTCCTTGGCTGAGAACTTTTTTCACCTCCACTTTGAACTCTTTGCTGAGCACTGATATGCTCTGTTCAGCAATAGGATTTATGCTCAAATCCTTTTCTATTTCTCAAATCAATCTCTGGTCAAAAAGGCAGCCCAGAGGCAAGGTACATGCGTAGATATACATATATAAAAAAATATATTAAAATAGATTATGTATATATATGGACTGTATATATATTAAATATAATATAAATATGTAGATATTTGGGACATTCCTGGAAAGCTGACAAAGTTCTGCACTGATGCATAGCTGTGGGGCAGCTCATCAATACAACACACAAGGCTGATACACAGATCTAATCCCTATCACTTTGTAGGCAGCCAAACCACCAGGTACACAGAATGTGTACTCAAAGAAAAGAAAAAGTGAAATATACTCAGTAATCAGTGGCAAAACTTGTCATCACTTTAATGCAGCCAGGAGGCAAATGGAGACAGTTTAACAGATGTTTCCATATTTAAGCCAGAACAAACAGAACAGATTAATTTCCCCACTTTCTCCTCAGAAGCAAACACCAGAATGTTCTGGGTCTGAAATTTCACTGTGTAACACAAGAAAAGAACAATGTTTTGATCCCTCCATCAGCCAAGGTGATGTAGTGAGCAGTGGTGAGGTCAAGAACCAGAAGCCAGTCTGTAGGTTCAAGCTGGTTGGGGAGAACAAGGTCTCAGTGAGGTTCATTAGTGCCTGATCACACAACTTCTAGTACAAGCAATTTAGAAACATTCCACACTACTGCTATGGAACAGAAATACCAAAGCAGATTATCTGACCAGCATCAAATTCTTCCTTTTTTTTTTTTTTTCTCCCAGACTGTGGAGCAGGTTGAATGTGGTATCTTTTTTTCCTGCATGGCCAAAAAGGGATGAAATGAGCACTCGCTGCCTGTGCCATCCCACTGCTTGCAGAGGGGTGTCCCAGGGCACACATCAACCATGGATACAGCCCAGAGGTCACAAGCTACCTCTCAAATTGCAGGACTCCCACACTTAATTCACTGCTCTAATTATACCATCAGCTGTCATTACTCCTGCTATTCAGATCTGTCATCCTGACCCGGCAGGGAGGGCTGGGGGGTGAGCTGGTGCCTTAGGTCTGGTGCAGGCACAAAAGAGAGGAAGAAGGGCTGGAGCATCCAGGGATCTTGCACTCGAGGTTGCAAAATGGAGCTGTTTTGAAGCAGCAGGAGGGGAGACTGCTCTGGCAGTGGCTTGTCCCCCGCTTCAGATGGGAGGTGCTTTCACAAACCTGCTTCCTCCCTTTGTGCCTGTGTACCAGGGGTTGTTTTTCTGATTTTTCTCACTCCACGTGGCTGGAAACCGACTAAAACTGGTTCTCCAAAGCAGAGAGGTCCAGTCTGATGACGAGGGATAATCAGCATTGCACAAACCACTGCGTAATTTCACATATTCTTGTTTTATCTGTAGCCTCCCCCACGCACTGCTCCCCTGCGAGCCTCGGGAGGGCAAACAGAGAGAGCGGAGGGTTAATTAAGACTCCTGCTTTCCCCAGCTGCCGGTGAGTTTGTGTGGGTTTGCTCTTTCCTGAGCACCCATCGCTCTCCACCCCAAACGTGAAAGTTGTGTAATAACCCCTTCCTCAGCCCTGACTCAGAGGTTGCCAGCTCAGTGATTCACCCCGGCTTTGCCACCTGCTTTCGCTGGAACTGCCGCACGAAACCCCGGCCGAGAGGAGCCCGCGTGGGGGGCGAGGAGAGATGCTGTTCCCACCAGCCCACTCCTCCCCAGGGTCCCAGCCCCGAGTGACAGCTGCAGGGTTATATTTATCCAAGGTGTGCAGCTGGCATCTGATATTAAAAAGAGGAGGGGGGAAGAGAAGGTGCCCTTCCTCCACGGGAAGGCTTCTCTGTTTGCCGTTTTGAAGGTTTTACAGTCATCAGACCATCATCTTCACAATTGCCTCACCCAAACTTTGCTGGGGCTTAAACATGTCTTCCCTGTGACAACGATTTCAGCCCTGGCAGGATCTAAAAAAGGGTTTTAATCCTGGTTATTTTCTGTTCCGCTTAATTGCCTTACCCAACAGTTAGTTACATTTCATATAAAGACAATCCATCTTTTCCCCACTTACTTCTATAATAATCATTATCCTTCTCTGCAGTGAAAAAAAAAAGAAAAACATCCCCAAAAAAGGAGGAAAAAAAGTGATAGGGGTTAGGAGGAAACTTGACACTGAAAACAGACACTCAAATTATAGATGTCTCTGAATAATCCACAATATTTTTCATGCACTTCACAGAGTTCCTTCCTGGAGTCAATGGAACTTTAATAAGAGATGTTTCCCCCCTCCCTTCTCCATGCAACTTCCCCTCCCCTTTCCTCTTCCGCTGTGAAGCTTCCATGAGTAATCCCAAAAACAATATTTAGATGACTGAAATATTAGAGCATGGTGTTACTGTATAATATAGCATGTCCAGAATGTTCCTCTGGGATGGAAATCTTTTATTTTCAGTACATTAAAGGAGAAGTAAACATTGTAGTGGGGATAAAAATGGACGCTTTGAAAAGCTCTTTTACATTTTTTGCCATTTTGTTACGTTTGTGTCAACTTTGTTGGAGCAGCATCAGCTATTCTAAATGCTTTCTGGGGACAAACCCTTTCTTTTCATGATAGTTGTGCACCAATCTGGTTGTATCTGTCATGTCCTCCCTGCTCTTTTATCTTGCTTCGTTTGCCAGGGGACCACCACGTCAGAACAATTTATGCAGCATGCTAAAAACACTGATATGTTTTCCTTATCCTCCTAAACAACAAAAACTCCTTCTGTCACCTTTGTCTGGCATTTGTGGCATCTGTCAAACACTAAAGTCAGACTCCATCCTTGGCAACTCAAACCTTTATCCACATAGATTAGGATTTTTCATTTCAAATGTGGTCTTTTTTAAAGAGTTCTGATCTGAAAATGAAGAAGTGAAATATTCCCAGAGTTGCCTGGAATTTTTGTTCATCCAGGGAAAATGATGCTACGGCAGCAAAGCTCCCTGTTTGAGCAAGATTGAGATGATTTGGGGGCAGCTCCTTGCTGTTCCCCAGAATCTCTGTATGACTGTGGGCAAGCCCCACTATTTCACCAGGCAGTAGTTTATCATCTCCAAAACAGAGCTGACAGAAGATATTAATTCTCTGTCTTACGGGCAGACGATGTGAATAAATCCACAAAGAAATGTTCTGGGCACATCTGCACCAAAGGGGCCTTGGTTTCTTTGGAGATTCCCAAGACATCTCTAAACTACCTCATGTAGGTACCACCAGCATCCACTCACAGAGAACAGAACACACTACAGACCAGGCAAGGTGAGCCCAGATATGGCAAAATTACTGAGCAAACACAAAAGTGAATCATGTAATAATCAGAGGGTTCAAGACAGATGCACTGCATATCTTTCAGACACCAACTCTATGGCATTAATGTGGTCAGAGCAATAGAAAACCTGTTATTAACCAGTTTTATTTTCAGATCAACCTGCTTCTCACATCCATTAAAAACTTATGGTGTAGTCAATTGGCCTTGACAAGGGTGGGGTTTTTTTTGATGGGCTTTGGTTTAAATACAGCTACTCACAATTCTAATTTCCCACTGCATCAGTGTCTTGAACAAAGGAGACATTTTATTTTTTTTTCCACGTGTAAAAATAAAAACATCTCGGTGGAAATTCGCAGGCCGTGCAGCCACTTTGCTGACCTAGTCAGCTGGCCACCTTCTCTCATGCAAAATGTTTCACGTGAACAGCTCTTGTTTTATGCCTTGTAACATTTTCATGTGACTCATGACAGGTGATTCATATTTCTTTGGTATTCGCCAAAGATCATACTTAGAAATCGGATTCTTAGAAATTTTTCGTTGCCTCGTGTAGGAGGGACTGTGGGTGCTGTGCTCAGGTTCATTATGATAACGCAATCTCAGACAGTGTCACATAAGGCAGTTTACAGTAATAAATAATAATAATCATGAATTCATTAAACTCTTGAGTTTCCAATCTGAAAAATGCACAGCAGAGCCAGGAACAACCTGTCTGAGAATGGCTTTGCACTTTGAACCGTTGCTGTTACATTTAAAATATGTGAATAAAATAAATAAATAGACAACATAAGTATCTGAGTCGTAGACCGGGATATGGGGTCCAGGCTTGAGTGTTTGTCTTGTTGGGGGACTTCTGGTGTGACATCAGGCAAACTACTAAATCCCTGTAATTCTATTTTCTATTTTATAACAAATGTGC
The DNA here is from genome assembly GCA_013397135.1 of Pachyramphus minor. Classification (NCBI taxonomy): domain Eukaryota; kingdom Metazoa; phylum Chordata; class Aves; order Passeriformes; family Tyrannidae; genus Pachyramphus; species Pachyramphus minor. The sequence goes on along the minus strand of VYXB01004600.1, from coordinate 94,977 downwards.
TATTTGTTAACATCTTTCTTTATTTTGATCCCAAGTTCTCCAAGTTGAAGAAGGAAGACTAACTGTTGAGTCTACAATAGAGATTAGTAAAGGATGTAAAGTGACGAGAAAGAAAGGCTGGAGGATGCTCATGATTTTGGCTGAAATTGCTCAATACTTCTCTTATGCAGCTGAGATTTCAAATAATAATG
>VYXB01004600.1:69950-94724 GCA_013397135.1 Pachyramphus minor | reverse complement strand
AAAAAAAAAAAAAAGAAGTTCCAGATCTTTTCCAGTAAGGGAATTTTTGTAGTAAATACAAATACTTTGAAATTGAAACATAATGGTGATCTAATTTTAGGTGCTTGCGTGCTCTGCCCAGTCAAAAGTTGTACAAAAATTTCCTAAATCAGCTATCTCTGGGCTCTTTGACTCTTCAAGAGTGAAACCCACAAAAAGTGATGATAACGGGGAACTGGAGCTGAAAGGAGAGGAAAAGTGTGCACATTAAAAAAAAAAAAAAAGCCATGAGAAAAAAGAGGAGAGTGGGTTTTTCAATTCTTTGTGGAAATTCAAATATCTGATGAAAGGTGGCTAGTGTTTTCTCGTTGGCCTGAGTTGGCTGACCCATGCAATTTTCAGTTCTGTTGATAAAGTCACCCTGTATCAAACCCCCAAGAGATATTAATACATGATGGGATATTTAACTAGAAGAAGGGAGTTTTAGACTATGATCTCTGCTCCCAGATTCTTACATTTTACTTTATAAAGTAAATGCAATTTTTTAAAAACACTTGGCACTTTAAATCAGCAAAGTTCTCTGTTGGATCTGATCTATTGGCATGGCAAGTCCTTGCTGCTCATTGCCCTTGGATTCATGGCAGCTCTGCTGACACAAGAGTGTCCTCACTGCTTGGACTTCTCTTTGCAACAGAAAAAAATCACACAGGTTTGAAGATTAGCATAATGTTCATGACATTGCTATTTACCTCTAAGTAACACAATTTACTGTAACTGCAACTGGAAAGATCATTATAAAGCTTAGGAACTTTGCCAGAATGTTCATATAAATCGATTTGGTGAGGGATGCATCTCTCAGATTAAGGTGCACCCTCGCTGTGGCCAGCAGACTCCTCGAAACTCTTACACCAAAACCTGATATGGAAGAGTTTTCCTAAATCCTTACAAGGTGCCCAAACCTTAACTTTTGTTTCTCAGTGAAAACTGGGACCAGAAAAACATGTTCTGGCACGAATATGCTGTAAATCTTCATTGTGAGGGAAATTATTATTTATTTTTTTTACGGAGCTATCAATCAAGTTGTACATTCAAGACAATGCTTTTGGCTTATGTGCAGCTCTTGGGCTTCTCAAAGGCATCAGGACCTGCTGTTGCCTTGCTTTTTTCTCTTAGATACACATTACTTGTTTTATGTTTTACAAATACAGTAGTAAATACGTAAGCATTTTGGCATTTTATGGGGCTCAATTAAGAGAATGAAAGAGGATCTTTCCTTGGCTTTATTGAACTTTACAGCAAACATTAGGGGGAAAAAACCCACCCACCACACCACTCTGTCTATCTATATTTTAACTTTCCTATTTTCATATACATTTTTTATGTTTTAGTTAGAAAATATTTAGCATGATGATATTAACCTTTATGGTCAGATGCCATTCTTAAGAAATTTCTCACATTTGCCGATTAACTCAGAAACATTTATTCAAAGTCAGTAGAAAGTAGGTTCCTCCCAAATAGTGACAAATGCATTAAAGGTAAAGATAATGTCCATGGCTCTCTTAGGTAAATACTATCAGTCTGAAATCTCCTTTTAAGGAGGAGATAACCAAATCCACTCAAGAAATAACAGCAAACAAAGCACGACAAAGTAAACTCGCATTAAAAGAAATTAGTACCTACAAAACAGGGTAACAGCTTAACAAGCTACTGGTGCAGCACAAATCTCCTCTAAGTACCAGGAAATAAGCCATTGAAACTTCATCACTAAAGTGAAGTCCCCACTTGTAAAACTTCAGATTGCTACTGACTCCTTTGATTCGATGCAAATCAGTGGTGATTTTTTTTTAAGGTGCTATTTACTTCTAAAATACCCAAGCAATAGGTGAGCTGAAAAAGACAGGGATGAGCAAACACGGGGCAGCACAACGTCCCCGTGCTTATATATTCATTGAGGATGGGCAAATTTAAAAACAACAATAACAACTCTGAAGTGTTTGTATTTCTGTTGATTTTCTCCTTTCATCTTCTGGCATAGGGTGATGTTTAGTGTGAGATCTCGTTAACCACTCTAAAGTCTTTCTGCTTTGTAATCTTTACTTCAGAGTCACTTGGTATTTCCAACTTTAAATAAGGTATTAGACCCACACATGGAGAGGTAATAATAAAACTTGTGTTATGACTCGGTATAAAGATGGATTCCTTTTCAAATTACATCTTCCCTGGAGTACGCAACCCACTGCTCACCGTCTGGTCTGCTTTCTCCTCTATACATGATCTATGGACAATACAAAAACTGTTTCAACTCTCGGTAAGAGGCTTAAGTCTGTAGCTCAGACTATAGGCTCCCAGAGACTTTAAGCTCTGAATGGACTATTGGATCAGCTGGTCTGACCTTCTATACAAAGCAAGCCCTCACATGTCATTCAGCTACCTCTGCAAGAAATGTTGCAGCTTGTTTGACTAAGTCAGGACTTCCACCTTATGAAACACATCTCTCAGAATCTGTTAAAAAAAATGTGCTCCACTTTCTGTGATAGGATGTATAAATGTTCAGGTAGCCTTGCCTAAAAGTAACCGTCTAATTTGTAATGTAAATTTGTCCATTGCCAGTGTGATGCTCCAAAAGTTGTAGACTGATCTGGGGATGTTTAAGCAATTTGTCACTGCATACCATCCCAGGCAAAGATTTGCCTTGATATGTCACAGAATCATAGAATCTCCTGAGCTGGAAGGAGCCCACAAGGAATATTGCACAGGCTCTCCACAGTACAGCTGTGACCACTACCCTGGGGAGCCTGTTCCAGTGCCCAACCCCTCTGAATATTTCCTAATATCTGGTCTAAACCTCCTCTGACACAGCTCTCTAAAGCTTCGTCCATATTGACTTAATATATTCTCTTCTTTCTCTTGGTAATAATTAGTCCTTTAAACTGTAGGTTTCAGGATGTCTGTTCTTGAGCTGCATCTTGCTACTCATGGCTTTTTTGGGCCTTGATGAGTTGCTAGTAACTTAAAATCACTGTATAGATTTGTGCTGAGGAAGTGCTGCAGGCAACTTAAAGCCAGCAGGGAGCTGGAGAAACACTCTGCCATAAAATAAATAGTTGGAGGGGCTAAAATCACAGTGAAAGGTTACTTCCTCTTTTCCCTGTTTACATAGGGGATACTGAAGCATGTGACGCCAGGTTGAAAAGTAAACATGTCCAGGTACCAATCCCAGCTTGGTTGCAAAGATGCAGCAATCCTGGCACAGTTCCACGGTGTAAACATGGAAAAGATGCCAAAAGTCTACATTTCTAAAGGTCCCAATACCAATTGCTTTGCTAGTGAATATTTTCAAGGTTTTGAGCCATAATGAGCTCATGAGTATGAACCTATGTAAAAATACTCCAGCAGATCCCTCCATAGTGTAAAATTTCCATTCTTGATGTCTGTGTAAACCCAGAGATTTGTGCCTGCTAAACCAAGAAGATTGCACTGCCAAAATATAAGTTGATAAGCTTGTTCACTAGCCTTCTAGGTGGTGGGTTTATTTTTCATGAAAAGTAGAGGGATAATGGTAGATGAAATTGCTGTAATGGAGAGGGGAAAATGCACTGCTGTGTGTTAACACGGGCTGGGCAGCATCTACTCCAACCTTCTCGGAGTTTCAAAATCAGTCTTGTTGGGGAGACAGTTACAGATTTCCAGGAAAGAATTCATGTTCAGTATGTCATGTAGTTGGCCTGTTTCCCTACAAGCCCACTGCCTGGTAAAAAGCAGGGTTGTCATTCTTCTGCAGGATGGCTGGAGAATTGGAGCCAGCTCGAGCGGCATCCCCGGGGATCCTGGCTCTGTAATTATGTCACCACTTAGTGGAATAAAGAACACTGATGGGTTGAAATGAATCCTGGTCCCAACAGATTGAACTTTTTAGCCTGTCCTGTATCAGCCATCTCTTCATTTCATATAGAGTTTCAGTAAAGTGGAGGGCAAGGCCAAGTTCAGAATGGCACCCTGAGCAGAGATTGGCGGTAGTAATATCGTTTTTACTTATTTGTCTGAGTATGGTTTTTTGCTGCTGTTTATCCAGATGGACTTCAACATTTTTGGCCAGTCTTGAAACAATTTTTTTTTTAAATTAATCAGTATAAAGGTGTATTTGCTGGTTGCATACATGGAATACCAGTTATTAATTTCTAAGATCATTGTGAAACTCCTCTGTATTATATCATCTATCTCTAATAATGGAATTAATGATATTTATCTTGCAGATTTGCCCCGTGTTAATATCTGATAGCAATCTGATAAGCCAAATTGCTGCGTGGCAGAGGACTGGCTTTTTCAGTGTGGTTAAGGTGGGACCAGTTTGCTCTGTGACTCATGGTTTTGACAGCTCATCTCCACCCTCCCTTTTTTCATGTCAGCGGAGCAAACAGCGTCCACTGAAAATCACTGGTGTGTGGCTTAGTGTGTGGCTGTATTGCCCTCTAGTGATGACCCTTAGAGGAGAAGTGCTAATGTTACTACATTTAAGGACTCCAGATATGGTTCCTTAGGTTCCTTGTGAAGCAGCATGGCCTTGGTTCAGGGTATGTCCTGTGGGATAAGAAGTTCTAGTGGGAGAAACAGAAGCCAGTGAAGAAACACCTGAGATCTGCTTAAAAGAGCTTTAGTGTCCTATTGGTCAAGCAGGAAGGTTTTTTCGGTTGGTAGGTTGGTATTGATTTTTCTTTTTTTTTTTTTCCTTTCCTGGGAAGACAGATAAAGGATTTTCAAATGTTTCTGGATTTTTTACAGAAAACATTGATGTCTAAAAACACCACAGCCTATAAACCTGGACCATAGAGGGAATGTTTTCTTTAACAAGGATGGAATTCTTCATTAAACGGGGATTAATGGGGATCATCCTTCCAGGATCATTCACCAGGTTCTACAGGGTAAGATTTCCTTCATTGGACAGGGAAGACCAAGAGTTATATCATTTTCCTACCTGATTCAGTACAGGAGTTTTCACCTCCTCCATCCCAACCACAGCCTCCTAAAAACTGGACTACTGGTTACATTAAGAGCAAAGCTGACAGCATGGGGAGTATCTCTCTCTTTTAACACAAAGTCATTTTTTTTTCTTTATCATTTTGTCTTTCATCTGTCCTTCAACAGGTATTTAACCCCGAAACAACAGTGTTTTTAACCCTGACACTTTAAATTATATTCAGGAGAACCGTTTTAAGACAAAGGGTAGTCCTACAGTCAGTGTATTTAAGACACTGATTGCAGTATCTTAAGAGTAATAATATTATTGTTTAAAATCTGTCACTGTTCAACACAAGCACTACATAACCAAGATAGTTGTTTGTAGACTGTGACACAAAACATATGTTTTGGGCCTCAGCTGTGGTGAGAGATGCCACATATAACTCTGACCAGCCCTTATTCACATCCTGATGTTTGCCTGATTAGCTAAAGGTTTGGTCAGTTTTTCCCAAATGTAACTTATAATTCCTTGTGTCCCCCTATTTCAGAATTAGTGAGTGCTATTCCAAAACTTGAATTACTGCTCCTGAAAACTAAGTCTCAAAACAGATTTAGCGTAGGTCATTATTCTCTAACATTGTTCTCCTTTTCTTTTTCTTCTTTGACCAAATAAAAACCAAAAGTGAGGGAAAGGTAATATATTAAAAATGAAATAATAAAAGTAATAATAATATCCTCATCAAACCAAAATAATCCTGTAAGAAAAACAAAGAAAAGCTTAACTTTCCAAGGAACACAAAATCTTTGCTGAAAAATTGTCGTTCTTTCCTTCTCAAATCCCCACTTTTGATCCAGAAACAGCTGTAACCAACAACCTTTATTAACCCAGCCGATGTTATTTTTTTAAATGGCAGCCATTCACTTGATGTGACTGTCATTTTTGTTTGAAGGCTCTTTGCTGTAGATTCAGAGCGTACGCGCCTTGCAGGCTACATCACAGCACAACAGAAGCCTCTTCAGAGGCTTGGCAGTGTGACATAAGGCAGGAAAAATGTAGGAAAAAAGCTATTTTCTAATGTTATCTGAAAGGCTATCAGGGGAAAAGTTCTTAAAGAAAAGAAGTTACCAGCGAACATGTCTGCACAGGACATACGAACTCAGCGAACAAGTTAATAAAGTGTGGAATTGTATTTTAGCAGTTTGCTTATTATTAGCAAGGGACCATACCCCACATGAAACATGACTCAGCCAGCTGCAAATAAACCCCACTTCGTCCTCTGAGGTTTCTCTCTTTGATGCTTGACTTATTCAAGATACTTCCCACTGCCTGCCTCCAATTTTGCTTTTGTGGTAAATTGTTTAGACATGATTTAAAAACACATTATGGGCTATGGAGCGAGATAAGATGTAAATCAAGCTCATCCAGTCATTCAATCCAAAAATAATATGCTGGCATGGCGGGATATCAGAACCTCTGCAGGATCCCAAGCGAGAAGTCTTGAAACAAAATCAAAGTTATTGTTGTTGTTATTATTACACTACGCTGAAGAGTGGAGGATCCTTCCCTATCTGCGACGGGCATCTTGTGTCAGGTTTCCCACACTTTGGAAACCAAAGCAAACCTTTTGATTAGAAAGAATAATACACCATGGCATATGTGGTGTGGTCTACTGCTGCCTTGTTTTACTGAATCCATGTTAACATGAGTGATGGGCAGGTTGACTTGAGTTTGGTGAAATTTGAAGAAAACTAAAAGTACAATGAAATTTTTTTGAGACTTCCTTAGTTTAAATGCCAAAAAAAACCCCCACCCAAACCAAACCAAACCAAAACAAAAACCAAACCAACAAAACAAAATCAAAAATCATGTTCTGCAACTATTGTGTTCTTTAGATAGGCTGTGAGTTTGGAGTTTATAATAATAACAGGTAGAAAAACATGACAGAAAGAAGGCTAAATCCCCAGCAGTGGATATCATGAAAGCTAAAGTCCTCACCAGCAGTGAAAATGAGTTATAAACAAAAATAATTTAAAAGATCCACAACAACAAATATATTAATCTTTTAATATCAACCATATCAACTATAATATAAATTATCCATGGCCTAGAAAAGGGCAAGGGCTGGAAATCTTTTCACTCTAATACCACTTACTATATCTCCTTTGAAAAGGTCATGACCTGTTGGTAGACTTTCTTGTGAAAGCAAATAAATAAATCATTATATGTCCATTCTGCTTAGTACAGTAGACAGAGAAGAAAAACACAATATGAAGAAAGGATAACAATAAGAAAGGTGATACTGGAAATTCAGTCATTTGCCATCTTTATTCTGATTTTTTGGTAGTAAAATATTTCAGTATGAGAACTGGAGCACGTCTGTAAAGTCTATATTCATCTTGCCTATTGTTAACTTTAAAGTCATAGGAGTTGAAATAATGCAAAACCTGAATGAGACCAAAAGTCAGTGCTGTCCATAGGAGAGGTTCTTGAAGAGATATGACAGCCCATGTGAGCCAAACATGGGATTGGTGGTCGTTCTCCAACACAAGCCAGCTTGACCTTTCTCTAGAAGTTCATTATATAAAAAACAAAAAATGCTCACATGATCTTCATTCCACAATTTTGGTATCCTTTACACATGCTGGACCTTGAACATCTTGAGAAGGAAGAAATTATGGTACTGATTTGCTACTATATCTTGTATGTCATGGGAGAATGATTGTGTTTTTGGCTGAATGTCATGTGGTATCTTATGGTATGGAATCATAAAATCATAGAATAAAGAAGGTTTGAAAAGACCTCCAAGGTAATCAAGTCCAACCTTTGACCAAACACCACCTTGTCAGCTAAACCATAACATTAAGTGTCATGTCCAGTCATTTCTTGAACACTTCCAAGGATAGTGACTCCACCACTTTCCTGGGCAGCCCATCCCAATGATTAATGACCCCTTCAGTGAATAAATTCTTCCTGATGTCCAACCTGAATCTCCCCTGGTGCAGGACGTTTCTTGTTATCCTCTAACTTGTTGCTTTGGAGAAGATACAGACCCTCACCTGGCTACAAACTCCTCTCAAGGAGTTGTAGAGAGCAATAAGGTCTCCCCTGAGCCTCCTTTTCTCCAGGCTAAACAACCACAGCTCCCTCAGCTGAACCTCATTCTCCAGACCCTTCACCAGCTTTGTTGCCCTTCTCTGGATATACTCCAACACCTCAATGTTTTTCTGAAATGAGGGGCCCAGAACTGGATATTCACAGTGTCTGCAGCATTTGCAAGGTAGATGGTGTGGAGCACAGGTATGAGATGTCCTGAAAACATCCTAGGAAAGGGTGAACAAAACCAAAGCCAAGTAATCATTCACCTAGATGGAAGGGAATTCCCTCACCTACTGAAAACAGGGATAACAAGTAAACCACGAACCCTATCAACAAAAAGTACAGAACTGAGGAGGAATCCGACCATGTTTCAAACATGCACACTGAACTGGAAAATTGCAGATATCTGCTCCTAACTGAATGAAACTCCACTCTGGCAAAATACTTGATTATGCTGGAAATCATTTAACCTCTGTCCTGCTCTGCCCAGATGAGACTAACTTCTGTTGCCTGTGGTTATGCAAAGAGAAGATCACCTGTTCCGGCTGAGAACAGAAACTAAACTAATCTAACTGTTATTTGATGACTCAGGCCCTAAATGGTGAATAACAGACGTTGAATGTGATTCAACCCAAACAAAAGTTGAACTGTTTCCCAATGTTGCATTATTGTCCGACATTCCTGAATAAGTGGTACAACCTTATGCAAAATCCAAACAAACCTAGCATGTGAAAATGGCATTTAAGCCCGAATAAAGTGTTAAAATAAACGTATTAGGCAGCAAGGATATGTTTTGTAAACACACCAGGATTTGTGAACAGATTGTCATATTATGTTAAAACCATTTAAAGCTCCATTTGTGACTACAGCCATTTCATAACATCTTTTTCTAAGTGGCTAAAGAGACATGTGTGTTTAGTCTGTTAAAGGAGAGAGGAGGCACACATGGGGAATGCTATTCCACGTCACTGAGTGTGTGTTACAGACCTTGCTGTGTTACAGCACCTTGGAGCTGCCAAGCACAAGTGACTTCCTCTGCTTATATTTTTAACACACCTCAAAACTGGTGTTCGTGGTAAAATAGCAACAGAAAATGATGACTGGAAGTCTGGCTCAGCTAAACAGTTGGCACCCATACCTTTGTCTCAGTACTGCTCAGCAAAGCATGAACACACACATGCAACACTTTATCTCATGTGTTGAATTTAGATCACTTGTTGAGTCAGGATCAAAGACCAGAAGCTGGCCCAAATTTGCAGTTTTCTTTCTTGTATGCACTTCTCTTAGGATTTTTTTTTTTTCACTCTTTCCAATCAGCCCAAGTCTTTCAAAGTCAATCCTTTAGGCTGCCTCTGCAAAAATTCATGAGAAAGGGACATCTCAGAGGACCTTTGAAGAGGTCTTTGATGGGATGATGATCTCTCCATTGTCTACCCAGGGCACCAAAACTTGCAACATGATGTGAATTTTTGATGAATGAAATTAGATTAAATTAATTTTACCTGCACATTTATTGTTTTAAAAGAAGTAAAATTAAAAACCTGTGCTACAGACCAAGACCATCAAATGGCACATTTTGGAATAGAATGATTGACTTCTATGAAGCTTTTTTTTTTTTGCTGCTGCCTCCCCCACTGGCAATAGCTGAGGATCTGGCCCAGGATTTTCTTACTGAAAATGAACAAAAACATTAATATTAAAAGATTCAGTCATGGAGAGCTTGCTTATTCAAGTTAGCTTTTGTCACACGACAGTGTTGTGAATTTCATACACTCAAAATCAGGAGGTTGGCTTAAAAAAAATTAAATTGCAAAATAAATGAATGACAGGATTGTGCTCATGTCTGAAGCAATTTGTGTACATTGAGGTTTTGCCCCCTCCCTCCCATGAAATGCAGGAAAAAAAAAAAAAAGAATAAAATACTAAGAAACAGCTGCAATGGCTTTATAATAAATTTATTCCAGGAGCTGGGAATTTCTATAAAACAAGGATCATACCAGTTTTAAGGTAGATTTTTCAAAGGTAGATGTATTTTTATCACTCAGGGTTTAGCAGCACTGGTCACTCAGAGATGGGCCCAGAAGCAGCTCTGGCAAGTCACAGTGTACAGTAGCTGCAAACCACTGAAGGCTTTGTTATCAGTGTCACTGTGAGATCCACGCTCATTATTTCACTCCCTTCCCAGCCTGGTGTTTCCAAGTTTGCTCACTAGCTCCAGCCATTGACTTTTCACAATAGAATTTCAGTCTAGCTGAAGTTAATTAATTTAAATTTGGCTCCAGCTCCTGTTCATCTCTCGTTCAGCCATCCCTTTCCTCTGCCTCAGCAAAACCCTATTACCTCATCTGTTGGACTGATCCTCATGGGACAGTGTCCAGCCTGGATACAGGTGTTAACCCTTCCCCAGCTCCCTGGTTACCTCTGGGATGATTTGCAAGGAAGGACTCTAAAATTTAGGTTTTGATCAATTTTCCTCAAATACGGCAATGCTTGAAAAATACACAGAGAGCTTGTAGGTTTGATTACAAAACCTGGGGAAGGAAAAGAGATTTTAAGGCAGTCATGAGAGTTTATAATTGCAGGGAAACTGCCACCAAAGGACTTAATTCATGTTTAGAGTAAGGCTTCTGTATCCTACTGGAGCACTGCTGAGGGAACCCCAAAGTGGAGATACACTTGCACCCACTGAGGTCTCTTCCAGGGTGAGGGGGCTGCTATCTTTAGGGGTCAGGCCCCAAAAGTCTGCTAAGCTGTAGGCAGAAAATAAAAGCTGTTCAGCCAGCAACTCCCCCTCCAGATCTTTCTGCACCTCCTGTTTCCAAAACTGCCTCTGCTTTAAATTCCCAGAGCATGCCTTTCAGAGATGGCTCTGAAACTCAGAAGCTCCTGTTTGGAATATTAACTGTAAATAACCTTACAAGATAAGCTTTGTATGGCAAAGTGGAAAAAAATTTCCTTTGACTCTTCGTTGACGGAGCAGCATGATGTGCCCTTACTGTAAAGTTCTCCCGTTTGTGTATGCTGCAGATATGTCTAATGAAATGTCTTTCAACTCTGTAGACACTTGCTATACACATCCCTGTTAAACCACCCTGCCCAGCCACAGCAGACACATCCCCTGGCACAATAGGACAATCCAAATGAGGTGATGTGGTGTGTCTCAGCTGCCACCGTCCGGGGGGGATGTACAATGAGATACAGGCAAGAACTCAATTAAAATTGCCATTTTAATTCAGACGATTTAAGAATTTCCTTCCACTCCTAAAGATGGATAAAGAGGTTTCCTATCTTTACATTTCAACCCACTGGCTGATAAATTCAAGGCACTTCTTGTCTTGTAGATAGAGCGAACTGCAGAAGCTGCCATGCCATCAGAAATGACTTGAGAGAGACAGCCAGGGATTCAAGCTGCTTCTTAGCACCACTAAATAGGTTGATGCCTATAATTCCTAAAACCATAACAGCTCACTAGTAATTTCTGTCATTTCAACAATATAGTTTTAGAAGAGATTTAAAAATGTATCACCACTATTTCATCAAATGCCACATTTCACCTTCTGTAGCCACTATTTTGTATCCTTCTTTGCTATTAAATTGACTTCAGTTCTTCAAATGACACATCTGTTTAAGCCTTATCTGTTCAAAGAAAGCTAATAAGCATAGCTAGGTTTAAAAGGATTAACTTGGATGGGAATTCTAAAAGTTTTCAAACATTCTTGATAGTATTTGCTATTAAAAGGGGGAAAAATGAAAAAAAAATACATTTACTTTCTTAAAAACTCTCACAAACTTACAATGATGTGAGATTAATTCCTTAGCGGGTCAAATGGATGAGGATGACGTTTCTATGCTTAAGGAAGCTCCTGATAGCTATCTAATGTTTCCTTGAGTACTTTTAAGAGGAAAAGAGGAAAAGTTGTATTTTTTTTATTTAGAGTGGTAAAGTTCAGACAAATACCTATATATACATATATAGCAATGCTCTTCTATACACAAATAAATCTGTTGCACAAACACAAAGAAAAATGTTATGAAATGCAATGTAGACATTCAACTGTCTTGAATAAAAAAAAATCCCAAAATAAAACAACAACAAAATAATTATTTTACTATTTTCACCCCACAAATCAATGCTCTTATGCTCCATTGTGTACATCTTTTTGTACCTCTAGGATATCTTCAGTGAATATTATGTATATAATAATACTATGCATATATAGTATCAAATACTATGAAGTAATCTGAAATACATTTAGAACTATTTTAGGTGCAGAAGATAAAAAAATTCTCACCAGTGGTAAAAAACCAGCATGAACTGCAGGTTGGGCCCTGGGTGGGAGCTCTCAGTTCTGCTGGAATCAGCCCACCCCCTCCAGGGAATTCAATAGTAGTCATGTGAAATTGAGGAGTTGACTTGCCCTGGAAGAGATGCTCATATACCTTCATGCATGGATAAAATATGGATGAACTCTGAAGAACTGTGTATTAAAACTCCCTTGAGAGGACAAGGCTGCAAAATTTGGACTCAAAATGAAATCCTTCATGAGATCAACAAAGAGACAGTGGGAAATTCTCCCAAGTCCTGTAATACCAGACCTAGACACATTGGACTAAATAAGAAAGAGCTAAAACCTGAAAACTAGTAAATATTGCTAAACTTTCTTGCTGTCTGCCACCAGCAGCAGATCATCACAAGAATAAAACCCCAATTTATTTTTTTTAGGCAAAAATTGAAAGCCAAAGCTGTTGCCACCATTTCTCCAGGAGAGACTGACTCTGATGAGTGACTCTGACTCTTTCTGTGCATGGATTTTAGATGCAATTACAAGGCAAGGAGAGAGAAGCCAAGCAAGGCAGACACAGGTGCTAATACTGTATCTGTCAGTCACAAAGATGAGCTGCTCACCTCCAGCTTTAACCAAATTAACACATCAGTGACTTATGCATAACTTTGGGACTTTAATTCATAGCTTGACATACCACAAACAAGAAATCAAGGTACAGAATTAATTTTTTTTTTTTCAACAAATGCTTCAAAGGCAGCTGGAGGCAGTGAATAGCCCAACTGATGCAGTAGATGTGTTTGCAGTGACAGAATATCTCAAATCCTCTGACACTCTGGGTTTTCCAACTGAACAGAAGTAGGCCAGGAGGTAACATTTAGAAATGCATAAAGACAAAACACAGTTATTGATTTGGGGTTAGGTTCATCCAAGAGACAACCTCTTCACTTGTTTTGCTGTGATAAAACTGTATAAAGTGAATCCAGAAGAGAAACTTTTATCAGTTTTGGATCTGAACCAAAATCCAGACCTCATTGGTTGGCTCAGCCCCAAACATTCACTTCAGTATCTACTTGCATCAGAAAGTCAGAGTGGGAGGCTGAGATCCTCCTCTGAGTCCTTATTCATGTGTAGGCACTAGGGAGAGGTATGAACCCAATGAACATCTAATCGAGAATCTCTGGAAATCTTGTTTATTTTGCTTTCTTATTTCTGCCTATTTTAACCCCCTGCAAGACCTGGACCTTGGCACTGTACTCTGGCTATTGACTTCAGGGGACTTATCATGATTTGTGCTAGGTTAAAAGAGATGGACTTTTATTTAACCCAAGCTAAATATTGTTTTCAAATAAAGATTATTTAGACAGACAGTGGTTAGGGATTAGCAGCCTTTTGAAGTAAGCTGTGAAGTTCCATGTGAACAGTACGAGAATGAGCCTTCCCATAAAAGTCTGGATCCAGTCCTAGGTTGAAATTCTAATCCAATTCCCTTTAAAATTCATCGTTGTTCAGCTCCAAAGATATTGCATCACTTTAATTACAAGTGGAAAATGATCATTTCACCCAGTTAATCTAGTTTGTCTTTGAAAGTATAATAAAGTACTATCTAATAATAAACTATGTGCTTATCATCTGACCAAGCTTCTAGCTAAAGTACTGTTTACTGATCTAATGATCTGGCTTTGCTTTAAACAATAACATCTAAATATAAACACTGATTCTTCCACTTGATCTCCTACACATTTGATTCTATGTAGGTCATTAATGATGTCAGTAAGGATGGGCTTTAATGTATTTAAATAAAATAAAGTTGGAGAAGCATGTGGGAGAGTAAGAATTTCACCCAGCAGTTGAAGCATGTAGGGTAATAATTTCAGTGAGGGCAATGTGTCATCACTGGCTGTCCATGGGGCAAGTGTCTTATTTGGATAGGGTCACTACCAGTATGTTTCCAGCACTTGGGCTGAAAACTACAGACCAGAAGACCCATCAGGACCCAGGTGGCCACTCCTAATGTAGTGAATAGGTTTACTCACAGAAGGAAGTAGGTACAATAAAGCATTATGTGAACAGGTTTAGAGAAAGGATGTGAAACAAAGTCCAAAATGGCTCTCTTTTTCTTTGTGATGAGTCCAAGAGATGAAATCCTGGCCATGTTGAAGTTTCTGGTGAAATTCCAGTGTACTCTGTTCTAGTGGAAGGTGTCCCTGCTTGTGGAACTGTGGAACTGGACTGGGAACTAGATGACCTATTATCCCTTCCGTTTCAAACCATTCCATGAAATTCACTGAACAGAGGCACCCATGAAATTTATGCTGACAGTTCAGCATGTCAATAATCAAAAAATTACAATTTCTTCTCTTCTGTGCAATAGAAACTGAACTGTAATGGGGATAATGTTCTGTCACCAAAACAGCAACACAACTGAGATACCCTGTGAAAGTCCTGGAAGTCCTAGTGCTGGTGCAGTCTGGCCACCCTCTGTCTCAGAACAAGAGATCCAGCTATATCAGAACAAATTTCTGGAGCCCCCTTGGTTAGAAAAAATATCGCATCTCTACCTGCTGCTTCCCAGACTCCTTTCATTAAAGGAGATTTGATTTCAAAAACATCCAACCATATAGAAGACTCATGCAGATTTCCAAGGAGGTACCAGATACAAAATCTTGTTTCAAGATGCTTGAGAAAAAATGGTTTGGTTCCATAGGTTAAATGTCTGAATAAAAACCAGGATTTCTGTTAATAGTAATCAGGACAAAATGAAATTTGTGCATTTGAGGGAACTTGTCACTTTGAAAACACCCTCAGAGACACCCACAGCAGGGCAGAATTTGGCCTTGTGTACAGAGCAGATGTATCCTATATTCCCACCAAATCTCTGCCTCTATAAGACTGTCACTGAAAACACCACTGAAAGAACTAATTTTGGGTGTCTTTGGAACAACATGTTAAAAACAAAACAAAACAAAACAAAAGAGCAAACCACAGTTCTCTGTGGCTTGAGGGTCACCCAGAATCTGTTCCCACAGTTCTATTTAGCTAATGAAGTCATACAAGCCCTGCACAAAGTGGCACTGGTGACCCCTGTGTCGCTGGATGCCAAACTTTAAAGGTAACACGATAATGGTTTTGGATTTAGAAACAAAGAAAGTCTATGTGCAACCACATAGGCAGGGCAATGACAAACAAAGATGCTATAGAATGGAAATAGATAATTTCAGGCAAGGAGAATGTAAAGTAATCGCTCCTGCAGGTTCCACTGCTCATTGCCATTCAGGTTTGGCTTTCTGTTCTCCTTCTTTGCTTTTCCACCTTTTATACCCAATAAAGAGGTTTGTTTTGTAACATGGAAGAAAAAACATATAAACAAAGTTACTAATTCCCCCCAATTTTCATATACAATCAAACATCCAAGTATCCTTCTTGAGGCTGGGAGATATGCTGTCCTTCAGTGTTTGGAGCCTTGACATAAGATACTCCAAGAACTTCTCATTAAAGATTTAGTTTCTGTCCCTATTTGTGTGACAGATACATGCCTTTCTTTACATTTCTCCTTCCTTTTCTTTTTCTCTTCCTTCCTTGCATTAGTTTTCCCTTTCTTTCTTGCTCCGTCTCTTGCTTCCTCTTTTTTTTGTGTGAACTTCCAAAATAAGAATGAAAAAAAGATTTAAAGAAAAGAAGAATTAAAATAACTCTCATGTATTTATCAGCACTTTGTCTTCAACTTGAAAATGTGTAAAACTTTTGACTGCAGAAATTACTGTGAAATAAATTTTTACTGTAAAGGAGAGGTCAGTTCCCTGTAATACAGAATAGTCATAGAAAAAATTAGATTTCTCACGTGTGTCAGAGGATTAGAAAGAAGGAATTTCCACATCAGTTTCATTGCAGTTATAACAATATAATTAAGAAGTAAAAATACACTAAAATCAAAATATTAAAATTGTTTTGGTTTTACTTTTTGGTTTAAGATGAGCATTTTTGTAAAACACTATAAGGTAAAGAGAATAAAAATGTTTATCTGCTTCTTTTGGAAATGCAGTAGCTTATGCTCTTAAGTAAAGTCAGTAAAATACACTTTTCCCGTTAAATTTACATCTTTTATTTTTTAACACACTTATTTTTAGAGCTGTCATTCTTAGCAAGGAGTTATTATGGTCCCCATTTTGCACCTGGAGGCCCAAGACACAGAAATGCTCGCGTGTCACCTCACTAGAACACAACCACACTGGGGAGCCCTGTGCTTCAGCCCTGAGGCCAAGTGCTGCAGCCTGACTCATGTCCACATGCCCAACTCTCCTTCCCAGAAAAAAAAAAACAAACGGGGTGACTGCATCCAAATAGCCTATTGAGAACAATACTTGGCTTGTGCTACCTCCCAAATTGTATCTGAACATTGTCTGGGAGCGTTTTAGCAGTCCCAGCCCAGGTCACTGCCACGGAGCATTGTGATGGCTGGACCAACCAGGCCACAGGCAGCTGCCTCCACCCCATCCTGGGAACTGGTTCCATGGCACAGTCACAGCCACAAGGACTGCCAGAGAGAGCAGGGTTTGGGGGTTTAACACCCAAACTGTTATTCCAAACTCTGAATAATCCTTCAGCCCCTTTTCCCACATATTTGTTTAGCCTGGAGAAAAGAAGGCTCAGGTTCGTCTTAATTGCTTTCAACTAACTGAAAGGAGGTTGTAGCCAGGTGGGGGTTGGTCTCTTCTCCCAGACAAGTGATAGGACAAGGAGAAATGGCCTCAAGTTGTGCCATGGAATGTTCAGTTTGGATATTAGAAAAAACATTGTCACTTTTTCTTCACTGAAAGGGTGGTTAAGCATTGGAACAGGCTGCCCAGGGAAGTGGTGGAGTCATCATCCCTGGAAGTGTTCAAGAAACAACTGGACATGGCACCTGGTGTATGGTTTAGTTGATACAGTGGTGTTTGGTCAAAGGTTGGACTTGATGATCTTGGAAGTCTTTTCCAGCCTTAATCATTCTAGGATTCTATAATTCCAATTTTCATGCAAACAGGAATCAGAGGCACTTCACTCCCATGCCAAGTGTTTGTAAAGGCAAAGCCCCATCTGGCTGCACGTGAGCCCACTTTAATTGAGAAGTGAGTGGGCTCATAAGCTGTATAGTCTTTCCAGCTCATACAGCTGGAAAGCTTTTCCAGGCCACAACTGGCTTCCACCTGGCCAGCTGTCAGCAGAAGGAGAAAAGATCCCCTGTGTCCATGTTCCAATTTTAGGTCTGTTCCTAGCATAGCTCAGCTTTCTGTTGTTCCTTACTTTGGAGTTATGGTAGAAAACAGAGTTTCATCAATTTTGGTACTCAACTGCCTAACTCTAGTATATGTCTATTAATATATAAATGTTAAAATAAATCTACATTGCTATAAATAAACAGTTATTTTCACAAGACACGTGAGCAATGTTTCACTCCAAATCTACAATCTGAAAGGACACATTTTGTCTTAATAAGATATGTGGTGGTTTTCCTGTATGTGACATTGAAAATAGTGAATGTTTCCCAATGGACCATTTAACTACAATAAATCCAGACTTGTTCCTTTTAAAGAAATGTTGTCAGCAGCAAATTGTTTCACAGTTGTTCTAAGGTCATGCTTTCTAAACCCACTTACTTCCCACAGTATTTACGACACCACTATTTAATATACTTAAAATGTGATTGATTGTACGTGTGTGTGTGGGCATGTATGTGATTATTTTCATTAAACAAAATAGTTCTCTTTCCATCTTATCAGAAATTGCAGAAAGAACTGAATGAAAATGAACTGAATTAATAACAAATTGAAGGAGGATTGTGCAACACCAGGTTTCCTACTAATGGCAAAATGAACTGCAACTGGAATTTGTCTCAAAACCACTTGTTTTTGGGATACATTTAGGACCAGCCCTTTCTTTTTTTTCAGTGGGACAGAAGTTTAAAAAATAACCAGTGTCTACCCCTCTAGGAACAGGGAAAAAAAATGGAGAAAACTCCCCTTGGTGAATAAAACCAGGTAATTGGACTGAAACCTCCTGGGAGTTGCTTGTGACGAGAGTTATACCACAACACCCAAAACATTGCCCCAAGTTTTGGTTGAAATAAAAACCAGCAGCTCTTGTCACCACAGCAAACTAGATGTTAGTGCCAAACACTCTTGGTTGGGGGTACTGCTGTCAAACTCTTCATTCTGATATATTGTACCTTTACTCACATACAAGGCCAAACTGTCCCAGTGTTTACCCTGTCAAGCATCTTATCAAATCAAAGGAGCTATTTGCTTTCCTGAGTTTAAATAAATCTTTTTCAAAATGATTTTATGACCGTGTACTGGACACAAATACCAAATATTTACATGCGTAATAAAGTGGAACAAATTTAACATACAAATGCAGCTGCCTGCCTCCAGAGTATCAATATTTTTACCACGGCTGTAAAGTCTTAAGTACTGAACAACTTAAATATCCATTTCACAAGGTAAGAGAATTAGACTCCCTCCTTGGTTAAATCTAGGGCTAAAATAACGTAAATTGGGTCACGCCCAGCTTTAAACTAGTCATGCCTTAGGGTTATTTGAAACAGTTGCTCAACACATTTGGACAGCAGATACTTTAGAAAAATGCTTTATTCTGTGCCTTGTGAATCTTGAGTGGAACATCTCTGCCCATCTCTGTGCCCTGGACTGGAGAACCTGCAGCTCTACCCACCCTGAGCCTGTAAGTTCTGATGACAGAGCTCACGAGCTGTTCCCAGGCACATGAGGAGTGCTCAGGTGAGACAAGCAACAAGTCCAGACCTCTTCTATCCCACTAAATTAAATTGGGTTTATTGTTGCCTCATTCCCCACACTCCCAGGCCAGCCCCCACTTGTCCATTTAATATCCACCGTTGCATCCTGTCTGGCCTACAGATTGTAACCCTGCCAACACGGGGACTGTCTCTTCTCTGCTTTATGGTGTCCCCTGTGTAGGGGGGGCTCTGATTCTCCACTGGATTTCCCAGCCTCCTCTCCACTAAAACGAGAAATAATAAAATGCATCACTATTTTGCACTATTAAGCTCTTAGTCCTCAGTGGGAGGGAAAAGCACCCACCCCTTCACAGCCTGGCTTTATTATTGTTTCTAATACTTTTGCAACTACAGGCCACCAACTAGACTGAATCTACTGGCATCTACCACAAGTCCAATTAATTCTAGCCAAAATGTTTCCAGCCAAACAGCAAGGTAAAATAACACAGTATTGGCTTGCATAACAGCCTCACACATGCAATGGTCGTGCTGTGTAACCACACCTTTTGACTGGTCATGAGCAACACTTTAAATAATGGCCACACTATTGGTTTTTTAAGGGAGAAATCTGGGGAAACACAAGCTGGCATTATGCAAGAAAATATGGTAATCATACACATCACATGTTAACAGAAAACAAATACATGACTGGCTGGCACCTCCTTTGATTAGACTCCCAGAGTAAGAAGCAGGCTGGGTTTTTTATTACGAGCTGTCAGGGGATAGAGCTCCCATTGTGATAGGCACTATATAAATGCAAAATGAGATGCTATTCCCTCCCCGCCCAAGAGCTGGCAATCTTTGGGCACAGACACATTGCCTGGTCACACAGGAAATCCATGCCAAAGCTTTCAACTCATTAGACCACACACACCTTCTCTCATATAAAATCTCTAATAATGTCTATATTATTAAAAATGGACTTTTGCCATAAAACAAACCCAGCACATTAGGCAAGCCTGCGTGAGGAGTGCAGCTTGCCACATGACCTCAAAAGCTTGTGATGCCAGCTGCAATTCTAAGCTATCTTTTTCTGCTCAACAGCTCACTAATAATTCAGACAACCCTTGTTCTCGCTAAATTATTTTTGTGAGCTGAACTGGGAGAGCACTTGCGAGAGGAGAGCATTTTATTCGAGTTTTCAATGCTGCTCTGAATGTGACTGGCACCATGTCCTGGCAGTCCTCCATTTGGAAGGCACAATGGTGTCACTTCTAATAATAAAGAACGTACAGACGTTTCATGAGCTCTAAAGCATCGCTTTGCTGCAGACTTCAGGGCCCTCTTATTTCTTGGAAGTGTTAATAAGTATGATGGAAAAAAAATAGGCTTTATAAAAGGGAACTTCTAATGCTGGATAATCTGGCATGATGAAGGTTGTTTTCTTTTTAAAAAAGAGGATGGTAATGCAGATTGCCTAAAATACCTTGATTTTTTGGTTAGACCTTGGACTGCTTTCTAATCACATTTGAACTGTTTGGTGACTATAGGGCTAATCGCTTTTTTGCTCTTCCTCTCTCTTTCTGTTTTCTGACTGATTTATGTAGTTATTTGGCTGATTTGCTTAATCTTCAACCATGGAGATATTGAAAAGCTGCCTGGACATGGTCCTGGGAAGCCTGTTCTGGGTGGCCCTGCTGGAGCAGGAGGGTTGGACAGGATGATCTCCAGAGGCCCATGCCAGCCTTAGCCAATCGGTGTTTCTGTGAGAGAAAAAACAATTCTCATTTGGTTCCTCAGCACACAAGAGCTGAAACAAGTCAAGCCAGTGGCCAAACACTCACTTATTTAAGTTGTAGCAAAAAATGGACACAGTGGATAATGAAAAATCATTTTAAAGAGTCAAAATACACCTTTCTCCAGTATTTATATAAGCTGGATGCAATATTGTGGTTATTTAGGGACAAATGCCATCTACTATGGCCATTATTTGAAAAGAGGATTTGTTGAAACCTCCAGCAGCCCTTTTCATCCTAAATAATTATATGATGCTAAAATTAAAACTTTATCCCTAAGTTAGATTCTCTGGGTCTTCCTCTGGAGTCCTGCTGCATCCACCTCCTCATTATTATGAAATTTATTTGCCTGAAGAGAGAGCTGGTCATTACATTCCAGTAGTCTGGACTAACTCATCTGAGCAAGGGAGAATGAGCAAAGAAAGAGATCATATTCCTTAGAAACTTGAATGTATTCTGAGAAGGACTGATGACCAGGTCTTTAGATATATTTAGAGACCAAGGACGATTAAAATATAAACTGAGATTCAGCCCTTTGTTCCATCCACTTCCCTTTCTTGAAAATACAGCTTTAAGTTTCAGTGTTTGCTTACATATGGATTTATGCTTTCTCCAAAGCAAATAAAAAACTTTACATTTTGCTGCTGAGTTTATACAAAGGCAAGCTCTGAGCTTTTGAATATGCTATGTTTACCCAAAAATGTTTGCTCCTCTAGCCTGGCCCAAAAAATTCATCTTCAGTGTTAAGCAGAAGTAGCTACATTTTAATGATCTTTCAGGTAACATTCATGAGCAGTGTTTTAGTGGTGTGTGTTTATCCACATCCTTCAGTCTTATTAAAGTCAGTGGTGAAGAAGCCCATGTCTGACAGCTCTGCTGTAAGAAAGACAGAGCTTGGGGAGCTCATTAGGAGCTTTTAGTCTGATGGTAACATTACTTCTTTATCACTAATACGTATTCCAATAAAGGCACAGTACATGGAAACTAAACACACCTTGCCAGTGTGTAAGGTGATCTAAAACTAATGCATTTCCAAGCAAGATTTTGGTGATACCCTCACTCAGATAAAACCTTATGCTCTCGCTTGCGTGCAGACCCAAGCTCCCATTGTTAATTCAAGCTACTATATTCTCTCCTTTTAACTAGCACTTATATCTGACAGCTGTAAAGGCTTTCAGCCATAATAAATCTCTCTCTGACTTCCCAAAGCAAACAGTGTTGAAGTGAGTGATCCCTCCAATAACATTTTGTCAGCTCAAATCACCGCTGTGTTGTGAGTTAATCAGACAGTCTATGCTGACTGTTTGCTTCCCAGATTTCTTATGGTACTTATTTCCTACATTTGCTCTGATCCTGGTATGCTGTCAATCCTAAAAAGGTATTTTGGTGCAGCTATACCTGTTGATTGAATGAACTACTCTGCTACTTTTAACTCTGTCAAGATTTAATTCTTAGCAATTTATTAGATCCAGGTGCTTTTATTTTCCCCAAAGGTATTATGTGAGTTAGTAGAACTCATTGCAAAGAACCTGGTCATTCAGCAGGACCAAGGAAAAACCCAAAAGACATTGTTCATAACTGATTTACTATACCTTTTACTAAAAGTCAGGAAAAAAATAAATCTGGTCCCTGTGTTCCTGTGAGCACCACAGTGTGTTTGAATGTTCAGCACAGCTTAAGCTCTTCAATATGAATCATAGAATGATTTGGGTTGCAAGGGACCTTAAAGATCATCTTGTTCCATGCCCCTACCCTGGTCAGGGACACCTTCCACTATCACAGGTTACTCCAAGAACTGTCCAGCCTGGCCTTGAACACTTCCAAGGATGGGGCAGCCACACCTTCTCTGGACAACCTGTGCCGGGGCCTCACCACGCTCACAGTAAAGAATTTCTTTCTAATATCTAATCTAAACCTGCTCTTTTTCAGTTTGAAGCCATTCCCTTTTGTCCTGTCACCACATGCTCTTATAAATAATCTCTCTCCATCTTTCTAGTGGGCTCCCTTCAGGTACTGGAAGGTTGCAATTAGGCCATCCTGAAGCCATCTCTTTTCCAAGGTGAACAATCCCAATTTTCCCAGTTTTTCCTTATAGGAGAGGTGCTTTGTCCTTCTAATCATCTTGGTGCCTCCTCTAGACTTGATCCAAGAGGTCTATGTGCTTCCTGTGCTGGGACCCCAGAGCTGGGCACCGCATTGAAGGTGGGTCTCACCAGAGCAGAGTCGAGGGGCAGAATCATCTCCTTCAACATCCTGGCCACTTTTGATTCAGCCCAGGACACAAATGGCTTTCTGGGCTGACAGTGCACCTGACCATCTCATGTCCAGCCACTCATCCACCAGCTCCCTCAAGCCCTTCTCCCCAGGGCTGCCCTCCATCCGTTCATCCCCCAGCCTGGATTGATACCAGGGGTTTCCCTGGCCCAGGTGCAGCACCTTGCACTTGGTCCTGTTAACCTGCATTGTTAAACATACATTCCCAGGGGACCACTTCTCAAGCTTGTCCAGGCCCCTCAGGATGGCATCCTATCCTTCAGGTGTGTCAACAGCACCACTCAGCTTGGTGTCAGCTTGGTGTCATCTGCAACTTTTCTGAAATGAGGGTGCACTTGATCCCTTTGTCTGGGTCATTAACAGGGATATTAAATAACCCTGGCCCCAATAGTGACCCCTGAGGGGCACCACTTGTCACTGATGTCCATTGAGACTCTGAGACATTGACCCCCTCTGGATGTGACCACACAAACTCTTTCTTAGTACACTCATCAAATCCATTTATCTCCACTCTAGAGAGAAGGATTTTGTGTGGCACCTGAAGTGAATCATCATACCCAAAGCTATGGATGAAGTACTTTCAATTGCCTTGGTGCATATTATAAGGTGAATTTAGCAAAACAATCACTAAAATCAAGAAAGAAAATCAAAATAACAATTTATCTTAATGCTCTGTGCTGTTTTCCAGGTATTCATATTTACTTCATGATCCACTTGTCATTGTGCCTCAACTTATAAATCAAAGGATTTATTCAACAAATACATGGATAGGAAGATTTTTGGCATTCTCATTCACAAGTGTTTTGCTGACAAATGCTATAAAAAATCAAGTACTCTGTTGTGTTGGTAAGGTTTTAGCCCTTGTTATTTACTGTGTTTTCCCTCAATTCTCTTTTTCTCACACATGCAACCACATGCACATTCACATCTTTACTTCAATTTTCTTTTTTTATTTGCAACACATCTTGTGGGGATCAGAACAGAACAGGTGGAGTTTTCCAGATGTCAAGTGGGTTTGTCTGCTTGGAAAAACATTTCAAGGGAAAGAGGGCTCATGTTGATTGCTTTGAACACTGGTGGCTCCTTTTTGTAAGAAAACAAATTAAAAAAAGGTTGCCTTTGGCAGGTAAACTTACTGTTGTGCTTCAGGCAAAACAGAGGGGGAAAACCTGCACTAGTTAATTTTTTATAAAACAAAACATTCAAAGAGGAGAAAGTGGTTTTGATCAGTGACAGGAGGCTGCCTATAAAAACAGTCAGGTTCAGTCCAATATTTTAATTAAAATATATTTGTTTTATGGTAAAGAAGTTATGGAAATACATAGGAACTGGAATTTTCCTTGGTTGGAGTATCTCTCAGATCTATTTTTCTTTCTCAGGTAAATGAAGAATTGTCATGTGTTTGCCCCAGGCTTGAATTCATCATTTTCATGGGCAAGTTGTATTTTTTCCCCCAGTGTGATCCCAGCAATGAACTTTTCCCCCCGACAACAAACCAGAAATGCATTCGTTTTATTTGTTTGTTTATTTGCTTCAAAGTCATAGAGTTGGGGATGAATGATTCCTTGTTTTTCACAAGCATGCAGAAACAGGTTTCTTTTTTGGGGAAGGGAAGGGAAGGGAAGGGAAGGCAAGGGAAGGGAAGGGAAGGGGAGGGAA
>VYXB01004600.1:0-68968 GCA_013397135.1 Pachyramphus minor | reverse complement strand
AAACAATAGAGCAGCATTACATTAGCCAGATGATGAGCTGGGAGTCCATGATTTTTCGATTATTTTCTATTTTTGTTTAGCTGTGTTGAATACCAGAAACCTGGAGACTGTGGAAAAGTAAATTTGAGATAACTGATGCAACGACATGTAACTATTCGTGGAGAAAAATCACAAAACTCATCGTTTTATCCCCCTTCCTTTTTTTTTTCCCAACATGTGAGTGCTGACATTTTAACCTTCAGAAACTCCACCAGGAGGTGACAGCTTTCAGCAGCTCATGCAGCTCTAAGATAAATGTTCCATTACAGGAGGCAAAAAAATAAAATAAAACTGAATTTCTTGTGTGTGCGGGCTGAAACAACAGCACTTCCTGGAAGATAATAATCCACTTAGATGTCAGTGTGCAAGATTTGAGGTCAGTAAAAAGTGTGCAGGTGAATTCAGTGGGTGTGGGATCATTTCCCCTCACTTAGCTTCTAAGGATGCAGTGGGATGTAGGTTGTAGGAATTTACCTGCTTCCAGGTTTTCCCGCTCTCCTCTAAACACTATGGAAGCACTGACTTTGTCAGAGGCACAGTGCTGGAGGTAAGGGGTTCTCCCTGCCCATTTCATGTTACTAATGGAAACAAAGCTTTGTCAAATGAAAATATTGGTTTTAGCCAGAGCTTTCAACCTTCTTGTGTTACAATTCTCTTTGCTGACTTGCACCAAACAACCATTACCCCCTGGGCCTGAAACGTGCTCTGTAATGGTCTCCAGTGACGTTGCCATATGCAAAAAAAACCCAAAAACCCACAACACTGCTAGCAGGGGGCGAAATATTTCACCTAACTTGTGATGGAAAAAATTCTTTCATAGGTTCTAAAAGAAATAGATGACTTTTTATTGAACTGTTCACGATATCTACTTTTAGATTCACGGAAGCAGAATCTTAGAATGTTTTGTGTTTGAAAGACTTTTTAAATATAATCTGATCCAACCCTTTGGCGTGGGAAGGGACATCTTTCACTAGATCAGGTTGCTGAGAGCCCATCCTGGCCTTGAACATTTCCAGGGATGGGGAATGCACAACTCATCTGTGCAGCCTGTGCCAGGGCCTCACCACCTCCACAGTAAAGAAATACCTCCTAATGTCCAATCTAAATCTACCCATTTTCAGTTTAAAACTGCTGCCCTTGTCCTGTCACTACAGGTCTTCGTAAAAAGTCTCTGTCTGTCTTTTTATCAGCCCCTCTAAATAATGACAGGGCAAAACAAGGTCTCCCCAGGGCCTTCTCTTCTCCAGGCTGAACAACCCCAACACTCTCAGACTGTTTTCATAGAAGAGCTATTCCAGGCCCCTGATTATTTTTGTGTCCCTCCTTTGGACTTTCTCTAACAAGTCTTAGTCTTTCTTGTGCTGAGGACCCCATATCTGGACACAATACTCCTGGTGGGGTCTCACAAGAGCAAAGAAGAGGAGGAGAATCACCTCCCTTGACCTACTGGCCACACTTCTTGTGTTGCAGCCCAGGATAGTTTTGGGAAAGAAGGGCCTCGTCCTCCCTGTTGGCTGTGATTCTGGTGGAAACATTAATATTTGTTTAGAAGAATCCCACTCTGTTTTTATTGTACATTCTAAATAAAACTTGTAATTTATCAGTGTTTTCAGTACTTATGGTACCCCCAAAAATGCAAGTCTTGTTTTAAGCCCTCCGCTCTCTTTCTGTGCATGTACACATACCAATGTGCATATGTTAAAAACAGGTTTTACCTTCGAAATGGAGGTGGATGAAAGGCACTCAGTGTTATGATCCCCATTTCACAGTGGTGGAAATGAGACACAGGCAGATTTAGGGACTTGCCCAAGGCAAGACAGGAAACACCTCGTGTGACCAGGAATCAAACCCACATCTCTTCTGTGCCTTAGCAAGGCACTAGTGTTCCTCTTGGTACAGAGCACAAATAAGATGGGAAATGGTACTTTGAAGCACTTTTCTCAAGATCACGTCACTGTTATTGTTATAATTTAGCAATAGATGTTATCAATATAAAAGTAAAGCCGGTTGCAATTTGAGTTTATCCTTTGTAATGACTCACTTCTTCCATACTGCCCACAAGAAGTGAACTAATAACCAGTTATTCCCCCTGGATTTCTCAGTATGAATTGTCTCTGTGTTACTTGCTTTTAAGCTACAAGACAGCTTTCCAAGCCACCCCAGCAGAGTCATATTGTTATACCAAAACCCCCATTAGACCTCTTGGTGACCTCCTGATGGAAAGGAAGCTGCAGACACACATCCAACTGCAGCGTGGTGTTCCTTGATGGTCTATTAAGGTGATGAAATACATATTTAAAACTTGTATCCTCCTGCTGTCCATAAAACACATTGGATTGCTTAAGCTGTATTGATTTTGGGGAGCTTGAGCCTGCACAGCTAATTTGAGCACAATTGATCATAGAGTCATAGAGTGTCCTGAGTTGGAAGTGACACACATCGAAGTCCAACTCCTGGTCTTGCATGGACAGCTCCAAGATTTACACCATGTGCCTGAGAGGATTGTCCAAATACTTCTTGAACACTGCCAGGCTTGGTACTGTGACCACTTCCCTGGGGACCCTGTTCCAGTGCCCAGCCACCCTCTGGGTGAAGAACCTTTTCCTAATATCCAACCTAAACCTCCCCTGGCACAACTTCATGCCATTCCCTCTGGACTTATCACTGGTCACCGGTGAGACTTGCAAGTGCTCTATCTGCTAGAGTAGGATCTAAAAGGCAGACAGTGAGTGTTATGGGTGTTCCTAAATGAAGACATATAGGGATATGTTCCAGTCACCAAGGTACAGGCAGGAAAACTGTCAGAAAACTCACTTCAGGTCACAGAAAACACTACTTCACTCTTCTGAGTGTGCAGCCATGAAGCTCCAGAAAACTCCACACTTCTTACTGAAACAGTTTTGTCTACCCAGCTTAGCTTACTTTTTTTTTTTTTTTCTTTTTCCCCCCCCTGACAAAATAGGGAATGGAGGCACTGAAAATCATGGAATTGTTTAGGTTGGAAAAGACCTCTAAGACCATTGAGTCCAATCATTAACCCAACACTGCTAAACCATGTTCCCAAGTGTCACATCCAAACATCTCTTAAATACTTCCACAGATGGTGAACCCTCCCCAGCTCCGTGGGGCAGCCTGTTACAATGCTTGACTATCATTTTGGTGAATGTTTCATAATATCCAGCCTAAACCTCACCTGGTGCAGCCTGAGGCCATTTCATCTTATCCTGTCACTTGTTACCTGGGAGAAGAGGCTGATCTCCATCTGGCTACAACCACCCTTCAGGGAGCTGTGGAGAGTAAGAAGGTCCCCCCTGAGCCTCCTTTTCTCCCGGCTGAGCCCCAACCCCCCAGCTCCCTCAGCCTCTCCCTGTGCTCCAGACCCTTCCCCAGCTCTGTTCCCTTCTGTGGACACACTCCAGCCCCTCAATGTCTTTCTTGTCATGAGGGGCTCAAAACTGAGCACAGGATTCGAGGTCTGACCTCACTAGTGCTGAGTACAGGGGCACAATGACATCCCAGTCCTTCCCAGTTCTGCTTCATCTGAAGCACTAGATGCACAAACCTCTAATATTAGGTAGAAGGAAGTTGTCTTAAGATGTCTTCTGAAGGTTTACCAAGAGGTTTGGGAAGCAGGTCTGTGTCAGGTTGGGATCTAATGTCTCACTGAAACTAGTAGGACTTTGCCATTGAATCCATTAATTCTGGGGTGTGTTTTTTGGTGTATTTTTTTTTTTGGTTTTGTTTTGTTTGTTTGTTCATGTGTTTTGTGGGGGGGTTTTTGTTTGCTTTTTTAGTATTTTTTTTTGTTTTGTTTTGTGGTTTTTTGGTTGGTTTTTTTTTGGTTTTATTATTTTTTTTCTTAAAAGGATGTTCCAATCTAGGGTTGGGGGGGAGGTTTGTGTGGGGTTTTTTTTCCTCCCTCCATATAGCCAGTCCTTTCACACAGAGTAAGCATTCAAACATTGTTCCAAACTGGGTAGCCACTGCTCTGAATGCGGAACTCAGTGTTTTTCCGAAATACTTAAAGTGATATCAGGTAAAAACAATCTGTGTTGGGCTTTTCCCATTGAGTAATTTGGTATTTAGAATATACTTCATTAACTGAGTTAACGCTTGGTTAACTAACAGCTTTGCAAGATGTCAAAAGTAATGTTGAATTCAGGGATTTCATATGGTTTTCCCCTGTAGTCTGTCTCTATTTACATACATTCTTTTTTCCCCCAGAATTTTTAAAGCTCATTTCTGAAAGTGCAATATTTTGCAGATTGTCTCAGAGTCACTGAAGATTTGCTGGTTTTTTTTCCCAGAGACTGGTAAAATCACACTGGCTCCAGAGGTTCAACTTTCTGCCCCTGCTAAGGGAGGTCATCAGTAGCGTGGAGTCAGTTTTGGATATCTCCCAATCAGAAACAAATAAAAGTTAGCCCACTGGGACTTGAGCTGGGCTGTATCTGCCCTTCCAATGAACAGTTAAGCTTTGTAGTGTGCCTGCTTGAGAAACAGCTGTTTGTGTAACCTCTGAACTGCTCAATACATTAATCTGAACGATAATTTAACTCTGTCTCAGCTTCCGAACATGGCACCAATAGCTGGTTAGCGCAGATTTACCAGCCTTGAAAATGATAGTTTCCGAGGTTTGTTTAAAAAATAGTTTTCCCTCTCCCTTGGATTAATTAGAAGTGACAATCTTTGGCAAGAATATACCCAACAGAGAGCACAGTTCATAGGGTTCTAAGCAAGATGCTCCCCCTCAAAGCCTTCATGTTCTGTTTGTTCCTGGTGTGAGTCAGACATAGAGGCAGACCCTGTTTTTTGTTGTCCTTCTGTTTGGGGAGTGTGGTTCAACTGTGCATCACCACGTTGTCCCTCTGCCAGCTAAGAACAAAGATCCAGTCAGAAGGATGGGAAAATAAAAAACTATTTTGAATGAGGATGAGCCAAGCCTTGATCAGATCTGGATATCTTCAGCCTTTAAAGTTAGGAGACTCCTGGATTCAGTGTGGGCTCATCTGTTTCTGAATCCTGGTTTAAAGTCAGTGAGTCAGTGGGGCTATTTATCCTTGTGATAGAGAAGGTCTTAAAAGGGGGGAGAAATAGAGAAAAATAAGGAGGAGAAGAATTTTGGTGAAAAACAGTGACATACTTCTGGCTGTTGAAATGCTGGGTGGTGCAAGATCCAATATTCTCCTCTCACTAACTAAGACAGTTCTTGCTTCACTTCATGAGCACATACACACTCCATTTCCCAGAATGCCCCAGAGAAAAACGGCAGAAAAGTGGATCACTCTTCTAAGAATTTGGTTTCTGAAAGCCATTGTTATGTACCTTGGTATCTAGGTCATTAAATACCTGACCTGCCTTAGCACTGGAATGCTCCAGTAACTTGCACTCATTAGGATTTTGCTCCTGCACCACCGGGAGAGATCACAGAATCATAGAAAGTCTTGGGTTTGAAAGGAGCTTAAAGATCATCTAGTTTCAAGCTCCCTGCCGTGGGCAGAGACACCTTCCACTATCCCAGGTTGCTCAGAGCCCCACCCACCCTGCCCTTGAATACTTTTGGGGATGGGGCATCCACAGCTTCTCTGGCAACCTGTGCCAGTGCCTCACCACCCTCACAGTAAAGAATTTCTTTTAATATCTAATCTAAACCTGTCTTTTTTCTGTTTGAAACCATTCTCCCTTGTTCTATTACTACATGCATTTTCTTTTTCCTAAACCTCTGACTCAAATAATCAAGGTATTAGGAGAGATAATTCAATTTTCCTTAAAAATGAATGTAAACAGTCAAAATTTCGCAGTTACAGAGAAATCTTGAAAATTTAGCCTAGATCTGAGCATGTGCTTGAGCAATGCTAAAACCTACAAAGAGATTAAATCTAATGTTTTTCTTGTATTATCATCAGTATAGAAATTATGAGGTTTGCAGCTCAGGCAGGGTAAGAGTTAACAAGTAATGGCAGAGCTCTGGGAACTAGACAAGTGGTGGATTGTGTTATGAACACAATCCCTGTTGCAAGGAGTTTAAGTACAAAAAAAGGTAGGATAAGATGGACACAGACAAGCCAACAAGGAATATGATGATATTAGCCCTTTTTTACCAGATTACTGATTTACTGACAGAACAGACCTGAATCCTAATGAGGGATTTAATCAGAGAAGGATGTAATTTTTCAGCTGGAACCCCCTCGGTGAAACTGTAGGTTTGACAACATCTATTTTTCCTGTGAATTTCTGTCAGATGGGCTAATTTATTCATTAACCAAAGCTGAAAATATCCTGGAAAAATAAAATATTTTAACATTTTATGTGTAAATGTAATGAATTTTTATCTAAGATTGCTGAAAAAATGTATTTAAACAATTAGAAAACATTTTAAAGCTTAGTGAAACATTTGATCCTAATCAATGTTAGGCTGAGATATTTATATTCTCAGTTCCTCCCTTGCCAAAATATCCCAACAATTATGTATTTACTCAGCTTGATGATGATGATAGTGAAAGTTATGAAGAATTAACAGGAAAGCATACAATTTCCCATTTTTAAAGCAGGTTTTCACTTGAATGAGAGAAATATGTTGTTTGAGGAGGCAAATGGGGCAGGTGAACTGTGCATGTACAAAGGGGCAGCTGAAGAATCTCGGAGGCAAAGGTAGAAAGGACATTCAGCACATTTGTTGCAGTAGGACAAGAAGCAATGGTTTTAAACTAAAAGAAGGCAGATTCAGACCAGATGCAAGGAAGGAACTTTAATGATGAGGGTCATGGCTGTCCAGAGAGGTGGTGGATGCCCCAAGCTTGGAAACATTAAAGGCCAGGCTGCATGGGGTTCCAAGCAACCTGGTCTAGTTGAAGATGTCCCTGCTTGTTGCAGGGGAGTTGGACTTCGTGATCTTTAAAGGACGTTTCAAACACAAACTATTCTATTATTCCGCTTTTACACAGGTCAGGTTTCACTCTGCACTAGGCAGCTGTAGATCATGAGGAAGGCAGGAGGTGACAGGGAACTGAAGACTCCCCACTTTCACACCTGGGTTCCCTGTGCTTGTCTCTCATTACTAGTCCTAATACTCTTTGTTTTCTGAACAGTGCTAAGGCAGGAGTTAAACTCACCTGTGTGCTGCTGCATGGCATGAGGAGAAATACAGGATTAATTCCCTTGCCTGAAGCACTCCAACCCCTTTTGGGGCAGAACTGTGTCTCCTCTGTACATCTTTTGGGAACGGGGACATCCATAATCCCCCAGCTCCCAAAGCCGGCAAACCCCCAGGGCTGATATTGTCAGCTCTGATGGTTTTTGGGGGGTGAGGGGAAGAGGATAAATACCTGGAGAGAGCAGATGCTTTGCTATGAAATTTCTGAGGACGTGCTGTCAGGCTGCAGAGTGTCTGAGACACCCAGCTCTGCGTGGGGGAAGCAGCGTCGGGCTGTCACCGGCGCTCTCACGGCTCCCACACCTATTGAGCCTGACAGAGCTGTTTAGCCAAAGTGCATCACATTCCCTGCTGCCCTCATTTTGCTTAATCTGCATTCTTGCAGCTCAGTAATCCTCATGGGGGGACTTCCTATAAATAGTGCTTTGGCAATTAAACCCACTTTCCTTGCAAACTAAGCTTTAATTGCTATTGGCAGGTAGCTCACAGAAGTATCTCCTATAGAGGAACTAGAGGATGAAACACATTTTAAATAATGAGGGTTTATCTTTGTGAAGAAAGGAAAGTTTATCTTAAATGCTAATGCTATTATCTAATCGAGCATCTAATGTTTTTCTATGCAGTTTGCTCCTCTGAGAGCACCATGGAGCAGAAATGTGAGCTGTAAAAATCCTGCTGTGCTCATGGAAATGTCTCTCACCCATTTTCAGGGAAAACAGGTCAAAGATTACACCTCTGCAGTATTTTTTGGCGATACACTTTCATTATTTTTAATGTGTTTTACTCAGATTTCAATCAGAATGATATTTAAAGAAAACGACAAAGCACAATAAAAAAATTGACCTTCTGCCCTCAGAAAACAGGTGAATACACATCCAGGTCAATCCACTGGTGAGCTCTGATGTGCTGAGAAGCTGGGGTCATTTATTTCAGAAGCAGGTTTAGCTGTTCTGCCTCCTGTTTCAGGAGCACTTCACACTCTTAAATGACACCTGGAAATCCGAACAGGCACGGTGGAGCCTATCATAAAGGGAAAGGGGGATTTGGATATTTGGAAGCAAATCCTGAGATTATTTTTGCATGAACCTGTAAGAATGATATTGGTATGCATGTAAGTGTGCATAAACCAGCTGCTGCTGCTGCCTCCTTGTATGCTGAGTGTGCTTTGCTTCAAATCAATGTTCTTATGGGCTTCTATGGAAGCAGGAGCAATCCAGATATGCACAGGAAACCAAGGCTTTTCAAACCTAAATATGGCATCTGATTATGTGAGGTTTAAATAAAACCACAGGTGATCCAGTCCTGTTTTAGCATTAAAAATCACAGTATCATACATTGTTCCCAACATGGGTCAAATTCTTTGAAGTGGTGACATTGTTCCCAATATGGGTCAAATTCTTTGAGGTGGTGAAGCTTTTCAATATGTATGGCTAATTTTAGTTAGGCATAAAGTC
Source organism: Pachyramphus minor (assembly GCA_013397135.1). Lineage (NCBI taxonomy): Eukaryota > Metazoa > Chordata > Aves > Passeriformes > Tyrannidae > Pachyramphus > Pachyramphus minor. Next base: position 60,322 of record VYXB01004600.1, on the reverse strand, counting down.
ACATCAGGCTCATTTCTGAAAAAAACTGGCATGTGCTAGGGGAGACGCTGCAAAAATTTATTTTTTGTATTATTAGTCCAGATCATCTATAAAATTCACTTAAATTGTGCCCATCTCTCATTTTGTGCTTACTTTTTATAAATATTAAATTATGACTTTTGCTGCTGGAATGCTTTCAGCAAATGTATAGTAGTCACTTCTGGGGCTGAGGCTGAATTTTGGATTTACGTTTGTACTGACCTCAGTTCTGATGAGAACCACACATACCAATAGGACACGGAAAACTGAAAAGGGTGAGTTTAGATTAGATATTAGGAAGAAATTCTTTACTATGAGAGTGGTAAGACACTGGCACAGGTTTCCAGAGCAGCTGTGGCTGCCCTATCCCTGGAAGTGCTCAGGGCCAGGTTGAATGGGGCTTGGAGCAACCTGGGCTAGTGGAAGGTGTCCCTTCCACTAGCCCTTTCAAACCCCAAGGGGGTTTGAAACTGGATGATCTTTAAACTCCCTTCCAACCCAAACCATTCTGTTATTTAATGACACCATATTGGTGGCACTGAACTACAACAACCTTTAACTGGAGACTACCTCAGTAAACTACTGAAGGCAAAAGCACAGTTATATTTTAAGGCATGCTTTTGTACACTTTAGAATAAAAATCCTCAAAGAATTAATCTCAAATTTGGACACTTTTCAAGGAATCTGATGGCCAGATTTATTTTGGACCCTAAGTGCTAGTATCTGGTCTGGGACATCTGTGATGCCACACTTCACCCATTCAAATTTAAAACAAAGCCCTTGACAATGATATCCCTTGTAAACCTTTGTCCCAGTTTCAAACTGCTCTGCTATTGCACTATCCCAACCTAGGCCTCAAATACCAAACTGCTCATTAGTCTGTTCACCTTCTAAAACAAGGTTCTGGTTCACCCCATAAGTCTGGGGTATTCTTGTGTTTTATTTACTAGTTGTCCTATCAATATCTCTGTCTCTAGGTCTGTGACTGCCATCCTTCCTTGTGGGTATGGCCATATTTTTTTCTCATTAACAGTTGTTGTGTCCAAGCTCTCAAAAGGGAGATGCCAGTTTGTCATTGGATGAAGATCAGAAAGAAGGTGAGAACTGATTTTCCCCAGCTTTTGTGAGGATGATGAGGCAGAGAAAAAGAGTGTTCACCTGTAGTCTGCCTTCATTGTCTGAGTATGTCCCCATTCCCACCAGCAAGTTCCCATTCCCTCCCATTCCCACCACTGTTGCCTCAGCAAACAGCAGTAATCTCAGGTAAACCCCCAAAAGCTCCCTTCCACTCTGCAACTTGTTCACCATCAGCTGGATTGGCAGTCTGATTCACAGCTCTTGTTCTGATCCCATATAGAACTGCTGGAAGCCTAAAAGTCACTTATTTCAAAAGGGCACATGTTCCATACTTAATTCTTACGAAGGTTTTACTCTTTCTTTGTTGTGTTCCTCATGCTGAGCATGCCCTGGACACTTCTACATCAAGACACAGGCACCAAGGATATCATCACTGGGCTAAAGCCTCGTGTGGGACTATGGATATTTTTCCTTGATATGTATCCTTAAAAAATTGTGGATTTGTGTTGCTGGATTTTGCAACTGTGAACTCTCAGGTTGCCACCATAGTGGCAACTAAAGTCCTGAATTCTGGATTATATAACAGGTCTGTCCATCCCATGCAGGTAAAGATGGTGCTTAGAGTCCCTCTGTGTGGATTTGACACTGGCTCAGAGCTACAAAAATCCTGCTTTGGAATTGCTGTTCTTAGTACACATTTATGACCTTTTTTAAAAAAAAATCTTTAAAGTGCAGTTTGAGGAGGAGGATGTGTTAATCCCTAACATAAACCAAACTGCTTTGAGTACATGGAAATAGAAAATTCTGAGCCCTGACTCTTCCTAAGCAAAATCAGAGACAACCTTCACTTCCTAAGGGGCCCTCTACATCTCCCTGCTGGCCACGACTCTGGAGACCTTTTAAAAATATTGAGAGGAAGACCTTTCATCATCAACACTACACATTCAAAGAAATAGACTGAGGTCTTGTGCTCCTTTATAGCTCTATTTCTGACTCAAGAAATCTGCCACTTATAACATGCAACACCTACAAGTGGGACTGAACTTTGGAGACCAAGGGACTAGGGGGTCACTAAGAATTGTCCCCTCCTCACCAGACACTGAATACATTATGAATTGCTGATATGACAGTTTCCTTAAACTGTCACAAAGTGCAAAAGGAGTTAGTTTTAAATTTTGGTCAGCTCTGAAGTGGTCAGGCAGTTCAACTACATTATTATTGAAGGCTCCTTCCAACTGAAACTTTCTATTCTATTCTATTCTATTCTATTCTATTCTATTCTATTCTATTCTATTCTATTCTATTCTATTCTATTCTATTCTAATGTGTATTCATGGCAAATAATTTAATCCTGAAACACTTCTAGCTATGTCTCAAAAGGAAAGAGAAACCCAGCACCACAGGGATTTGAAATTAAAGGTGTAGGTGGTTGCCAAAAAACAGGGATGTTGGGAAATAATACTTTGCACCTTTGAGTGAAATACACTCCAGAAAGGGGATGGGTTTGAGATGTACCAAACCCATGCTGTGTCCTCAACAGCCCCTCTGGGCAGCTTCCAGGTTTCATTCTGGCTTTGGTGGATTCTGTTCCATAGTCCATAAATATCCCACCATAGGGATATCCCACCAATCAACCCCAGGCCAAACTCTATGACAGAAAATCCTCTTATTTTTGGTCCCGGCATAGAGACTTTAAAAATCCTACTGGGTACCTTACCATGTTTAAGCACATTTAAAATGAGGTAAGTTCTGCATGCTTCTCAAAAATTCAGTGTGTTTTATCCCATCTCAATTTTTTGAGAAAATAATATACAATTTTTTTAAAATTTAATTTTAAATTAAGCACACTGTGATTTTGTTTCTTGCTCCTCTCTTACCCCAAGTATAAACACTGGTAATAATTTTTAGAGCTAATGTAAGTGGTAGAAACTTTTTATTTGTTTGTTTTTCCAACAAATTTTTTTTCTGTTCACATTTGTAATCTTAACAGGGGAGAAAATGCTTATAGGGAGACCATAAAGGTATAGAAAGTCACAGAAATGTAGTCAAGAAGAATAATGGGTGTTAAATCAATATTTATAAACATAACAGCTAATAGAAAAACAGACTCATACCCATTTGTTTTAAAAATAGGTTTCTGCAAAACCATGCAAATGAATATTTAATTTAATGTGTTTTTTCTATATCAAGTATAGTTCCCTTTATAAAAGCCCATGAACAATGACAATAATGCACAATAAATATTAATAATTACCCATAATGGATAATTAAAGTTTAATAATTAGTATGAAAGTCAAAATAACTAGAAAGAATCACTTGATCACATTCAAAACATTCAGTATTTGAAGGATGTTGTATAATCATTACAGCATAGGTTAATGATTGTCCATTTGAAGTCTGCACTCATTTACGTTCATGGTTATTGGAATGTAACAGTTGATAGAGCATTTCATGATAGAAAAAATTGAATATGTAAATATTATTCCAAATGTGAGTCCACTGTGATGAGGTTATCTCTGCAAATGTAGTTCACATTGGTGCTATTCTATGGGGAAGTTGCTTTTTGAAGTGCCTTTGCAAAAATGGGTTTAATTTAGGGGAGTTCTGGTCAATGTGATGCACAGGAATAGAGAGATTTTGTATGTGTAAACACTGCTTGACTGAACCAAATGGGTTTAGTCTAAAATGCCCTGCTATCCTACAGCTGAGGATCTGGATCATATTTTCCAATACTTTGCAGAGTTAGAGTTGTATAATCTTTTGCAATATATTTTGGGGTTCTGAGCAGTTTGCCATATGAAATTTCAGTCTGTGACATATTCCAGTACATAGAAGAGAAGTAGTTGATCAAAAATGTACTTTGGGTCATGGGACCTATTTATAAAGATGGGGAGCAGAAGACAATTCAAAATATATCTCCTATGGGTAACATGTTGAGGTTTCAAAATGTACCCAGTACTGTCTGAGGTCTTATGTTTTTTGGTTTTGGTGTTTCTTTCAAAGAGTTTATGCATTCTGTAAGAGGAGTAAATTTATTCTTAATAAAACAAGTCCATTTTTCTGATTGTTATAAGGTTTTTTTATTAACATATTTAAAGGACACATTTTAGTCCCCAGTTCCAGGAATTTATGTATTCCTTTGCTAAGAATCAAAGTCCTCCACATAATCCAAGTTTTGAACACTGTGGCCAATGAACCACTTCCTTCTTGTGTTCAAGGTGAGGTTTGTGGTCAGCTGGACAAGCCACCTTAAAAGCTTGACAAGACACCTAAAAAACATGGGGGGTTGTTGATTTTTCTTCCTTTTTTTTTTTTTAAATTGAGTTTCAGCAAACTCAGTTTCCTGATCCTGTTGTCTCTAAGACCAGGTAAGTGAAGTGAGGAGTGCAGACGAAGGAGAAAATTACTAAACAAGGAAAGTAATTCTGCAGCAATATAATTATTCACAGTAATGACCAATCTCTGCCTTTTCATTGCTTCGTGCCCTCTGGTGCTATTGGTAGTCAAGCTGTTTTGCAATGGGTTTATCTTTCCCATTTATCCATAAATGAGGAAAATGAGAGCAACTTGCTGGAGGAGGCAAAACAAGCCCGGGGACCTGCCAGGATGTGAAATACTCATGGAAAAAAAAAAAACCTTCTAGGTAAGAGGAGAGGGAGAGGCTTTAAGAGAGTTGCAGTTTCCATACCCAATGCTAGAGAAACTACAGCATGACTGCATGGCACACCTGCCTCTACATGCTGACCTATAGGCAGCCCCAGATTGTCCCAGCAGTGTCCCACCAGTCCCAAACACAAATCCCCAATACCCACCATTCAGGGGTATAGAATCACAGAATCACAGAGTTGGCAAAGCTGGAAAAGACCTCCAAGATCATCAAGTCCAGCGGTCAACTCAGCACCACTGCCATGTCCACTAAACCGTGTCCTCAAGTGCCACATCCTTAAGTTTTTGAACACTTCCAGGGATGGTGACTTCAGCACTTCCCTGGGCAGCCTGTTCCAATGTTTGACAACCCTATTGCAAGGCACGGGCATGGCCTCAGTGCCTATGACATGTGTGTTCTCCCAGACTTGTGTGGGAAGAATTCCTTGTCCTTTTGGGAATGTATCATTTTCTCTCTTGTACAGAAATGCAGGAGAAGACAAGTGGATCTGTGACTCTTTTTCAGGCACTGCAGGAAACAAAAGCTTCTCTTAGTAAGAGCATCAGCAATCCCCACATACTTAGGTTTAAGTAAAACATGCAATAGAGGAAAAAGACTGAGGAATTCTCTGTAAGTGAGTGAAATTAGTTTTTTCCTAAAATGGAGAATTAGAATGTTTCATGAAATTAATGGAAAGAGGATCTTAGAAAGAATAAAGAGGGGCCTGGATAAATTAAAGATTTTATCTGAAACCAAACTGGAGTAATTGACTAAATTAACTTGTCTTAAAGAGACATGTACTGAGACATTGCAAAATAAAGAAAAGATAAAAGGAAATTAGAGAGTGTAATATGGCATATAAACAGCACTAGGAAAAAAAAACTGAAAGGAAAAGTAAGAATGCTGGTGTCAAAGGGGAAGAAGAAAGACTTTACATGCACAGAAGTGACTAAATGTGCCATTTTATTTTTCAACAAAGAAATATACAAAAAAATCTTCCAACTCATTCCCTTAAAAAAAAAAAAAAAAGAGATCAGTATTCAAATGATGTACCTCAGGGAGCAGTCTACAAACAACTACACCTCACAGTCATCTCAGCCTTCTTTATTTATTAATTAAAATTTAAAAATATCATGGGAAGGCCTTGAGCAGAGATCATAATTTAGTTTTTCCTACTGATGTGTAGAATAAGCCAAGACAAGCATTATATTATAAGTTTTTTTAATTTGGCCAGTATTTAAAATTAATCACAAGCAATATTTTTTCAATCAATGCAATGATATATTAAAAAAAAAAATCTAAGCTTTTTAGAGATACCTTTCATTTGCTAAGGCAGAAAGCACAAACCTGCTAAAGCAGCAGAAACCCTTCTGTGTGGTATGTTAGCAGAACACATATCCAGTGCCCTCAGTTTAGAAAATATTACTATGAAGGAATAATGTTAATGATGCAAAGCCCCTGCATAAACCAAGGCAAAGCTTTTTGCGCAACTCTTCTTCATTCCTGATCAGAATATTAAATTAAGATTGCATTAAGGAATGAATAAAAAAGTGATTTTGTTAATCTTGCAGCCTTCTCTTCAAAGATCTTTTTCTATTTCTTCTCTATATCCTAATTTTTTTTGTTGTTGTTATTATTATTATCATAATCTTCATCAATATTATAAATATTATTAACAGTACTGTTATTATTTAAAATAATATTTGCTGAAATTAATAGTCCAAATTAGAGATTGAATGCACTGGATTAAATACTATATACTGGATTAAATACTATATATATTTGTATATTACACACCTACATACATGTATATCCACTTACACATGTGCTTAAACAGTTCCCATGAGACAAGAAAATGGAAATTGCTCATATTTAAGGGCTGAGTTCTGAAGGGAATGAGTATTACTGTGACAAAGAAGGAGAGGTTTTTCAGAGTTTAACTTCATAACACAAAGAGGCAGTTTAAAAACTTTAAGGGGATTTTTTTTTTCATTAATTCTAAATAATAATGAAGTGTATCCTAAAGGATAACTCCTAAAGGATAACTCCTCCTCTGGAGGAGAACCTTTAATTTGTGTTGGGACCCAAAATAATGAAAATTAAAATAAACTTTTACTTCTACTGTTCCCGTCAGCTGATGTTACTTCATAGAAATAGCTTCCTGCACATAAAATACATTGCCCATTTTAATATTATTTTGTGTGATTATAAGGGAATCATGTTCAAAAACTTAATTAATAGTCAGCTAATAATGCTCTGCTCTCAGCTAACTAACCATTTTTCTTCCAAAGAACTAAATCTGTGGTTGCTGTGGGGAAATGCACACCATCCACTTTATTGTGTTTCCCTGCTGCAAGGAAGGCAGCTCTGTGATAAGTCTGCAGCAAAAGGTTTCACAGCTCTTCAGGAAGCAAAAAAATCAAACTGGGGTCAGGAAAAGAACAAAAGAAGATTTTTCCCTTTGACGATCATAGCACCATAGAAGGGCCTGGATTGTAAGGAATCCTAAAGATCATTTTGTTTCAACCCCCTGCCACAGGCAGGGACACCTTCCACTAGACCAGGTTGCTCCAAGCCCCCTCCAATCCGGCCTTGAACACTTCCAGGGATGGGGCAGCCACAGCTTTTCAGGGTAGGATGGGGAATGAAACACCACGCTGTTGAGAGGAGACCTTTGATTTGATGTTTACATGGAATTTTATAATCTCCATGTTTTCAGCCTCATGCCGGGGTCATGGATCAGAGGTGTCCTGCAGGGCTGTCTGTCTTCTGTGGCAAGGAGGGACTATGCAGAGAGACCCTGCTCTCCAGTGGGTGTCTGGAGGGCAGGGACCACACCAGTGAAGATACCTAAGACAATACCTCGGTGCAGCCCACCCCATCCCAGTCAGCACCAGTACACTGAGTATTAGCTCTGGAGTGTCTAAGAGCTCCAGAACACCATGAAAATACAACCACAGAGCAGCTCCTCAGTATTTTCACGGTCTGTGCATAATCCCCCACAACATTTGACTTTTGTGTTCACACACTTGGGTGTGGGAGGACAGTCACACATTGCTGTGGTGGTGGCACCTCTGAGACCAGTGCAAGTGTTCCTTGGAGGACTTCTTGATTCCTTGATTGTGCACAGACAGACAACCACACCTATTCATCCTGTTTCAACAGGATGAGCAGTGGACTGATAACATTTTGGAGCTCATCAATGCTACAGGCTCCAGGAGAACCACCATGCTGTTTTGCTATGGGATTTGTCCACAGCTTAGATCCAGTTAGAAGCAAAGTGCTGAGATTTTTGTATGATGCAGTATTCAAGAAGTTAGAGAGAAGTAGTCAGTAGGACCCACCTCTACAGTGGCCATAAAAACCCTTTATGGCACTCTCATCCTTTGGCAAGGGATGAGTGATGATGCTGGAATCACAATATATTTTTATTCTACATTTGACAAAGGCACACATTATACTCTCAGCCTTCCTGGTAATTTCAAATCTCACCAATATAAAAGCTCCCACAGCATGGGAAGTGTCCAAGGCCAGATTGGATGGGGTCCTGAATAACCTGATCTAGTGAAAAGTGTCACTGTCCATGGCAGGGGGCATGGAATTAGGTTATTTTATTCTATGTTTCTACAATTTCATGATTCTATGATTAGCTTTTCTTAACTGAAATTTGATTTCAGCAAATTTTCACTCATACTGACTGTAATTTGAGAGAACCACTTCCCCCGTTTTTAAATCTGATTTCTGTTTTGTTTTGTTTTGAGGAGTAGGGAATCTCTAATCAGGTTCTGTGTATATGTATCTGTCAGAGTACATCCCTCAAAGTATGTTTAAGACAGAGGCATAAATCTTGCCTCTTAATACTCACTCTCTAGTAAATTACCCAAAGTCACAAAGATAATTAGTCTTCTCATTCAAAGGAAAAATCTTGTTACTTAGAAACATAAGAATTAACAAGGGAAGGAGACCTTGCATATAGGTAAACCCCAGGAAAACATAAATGCTCATACACACCAAAGTAGTAAAGATGTCAGTGCACAGTGGAGTAGTAAAGCCATGGAACTGAGGCAGGACTCTCAGGAGCATTTAAATGCCTGTTTCAAAGAAATGAACGGCACTCAAGCCAATGAGTGAGCTGCTGGTGTCCTATTCAAAGCCCTGTGACGAGGGAGGGACTCAAGCCTGCATTTCCCAAGCCCCCAGCCACCCTTCCTGCAAGTGGATGAGCTTTATTTTTTTGCTGCCTCTTTTCACAACATCACCATGACAACAGTGGCTGCTCTCTTTTTTTTCTTTTTTGGCAGGTGCTCAGTGCGCATATTGATGGTGATCAACAATGAGGTAGCATCACGATGAGCAAATAGATCAGACCCATGTGTTACCCCATGGTCAACACACACAATGAGCAGGTCTGTAGCCTTCAGATCACTGTTGTTATTCCTTTTCCCGAGTCCTGCAGTGTCCTTTCTATTGCCACGTAAGCTACCATTTGACGATAGTATTACTTACATTTTTAATTACATTGTGTGTACTGGGTATTTACTCTGAGCACAAGTGGCAGGCTGTTTGGGAGCTAGTGTTTCTGCAGTGCTGCTAATTAATTGATGATAAATAAGTAAATAAAGAGTCCAGCAAAAGCAAAGGGAAAGGCTATAGCCTGCTGCTTTCCTTTCCAGAAAACTCTATCCTCCCTAGTTTTTTTCTATTTCTTTTTCCCCCCACTGTTATCATTAACCTTTTAACTGAAACAAGTTTGCCATTTGGCTGCCAAACTTTCCCCCATAAGCAACGAATGGCACTGAAGACAGGTCTAAATATTTTTCTTTCCTTTCTTTCTTTCCTGTACGGGGATGATGGGTGCTTAGTTTAGTCTGAAATTCCTTACACATCCCCTGACAAGTCAGGTCTGGGAAATCTTCCCTATGTGCCATCATTTGAAATTTAACTCAAGAACAACAAAGGGGAATCATTTTGAACACAAAACTGGGATAAAAGCATGGCAAGAAGAGCTCCCCTGCCTAATTTTTATTGAGAAAGAAAGAATATTTCACCCTCTTCTCCACACGTAACAATCGCTTACACCGCACAGATAGGAAACGGTTTATTAAAGTGCAACCTCACAAGTGTTAGGTTTTCAAATGGAGCAGGGGAAGGTTTCCCAAAAATGTCCCATTGAGCAGATTTTGTCCACTTTCGTTATGTTACTAAGGCTTTCTTCAGCCTATCAGCATGTACCCAAAATCATGTTCATTTGCTAAGCTTTTCTGTGTTTAAAAACCCAGTCAAGACGAGACAAGCTATATATTGTAACATATTTAAGTATGAGTTGGCTGACTCAATGAGGGTTTTAGGAGGAGTAGATAGCTGGTTTGTGCTCATTAACAGATGGAGTTAGCCAGTAAAGGAAAAGCTAAATTTGGGAGCTGAATTATGTAGCAAATCTGAGCTTTCTAGAACTGTTGATGGTTTTACAACTACTTTGCCTAGATGGGAGCAATTATACAAAGGGCAGGTCCAGGCAATGGAGACCATCCCAGTGAGTGCTAGTGGAGTCTGTAGCCTCATTGAGAGAATAATATAACCTCTGAAAGTCTTAGACATGCAAAAGGACTACTGAAAAGGGAGAAAATTTTAGAAACATGCCCAAAGAGACTGCTGTGTACATGGTTTTAAACTGAAAGAGGGTCAGCTTAGATTAGATTTAAGGAAGAAGCTTTTTACAATGGGGGTGGTAAAACACTTGAATTGGCTGCCCAGAGAGGGGGTAGATTCCCTATCCCTGGACACATGGGCTAGATTCCATGGAGGATCAAAACTAAGACTGGAGAAGATCACAGGGCTCCATGCCCAGATTCCCACCTGCCCAAACTGTGGTGTGAATCGACAAGAAAGCAACTGCAGCTTGTGTTTGCTGTTTTCATGAGAGCTACATCCCGTGGTCTGCAGAGCACAAAAGCCAAAGCACATGAGTCTGTCCTTCATTATGTTCCTTTTAATTCATAAAGGACAATCCACTAAGGGAACTTGAGTATCACAAGGTTGAGCAGAGTGGTGGCCAATTTTCATGCAGCTACCCGCGAGCTGGAGTTCTAATTGCCTGTCAATAGAGGCAACAAAAGCCATAATATTCAGCAAAAACCTGCCTACTTCTGCCAGAAAGAAATGGATGAGATGAAAGTTTGTTTATTTCCTACACATTCCTGAGGCTTTCAAGCCTTCCAACTCCGAAGCTATATCCCAGAACATTTCTGAATCAGACACTCAGACCTTTTCAAAGCTAGGTGAAACAGATGCATCAATACTTTCTTTTCAAAAAACTTCAAAATATAGTCCAGTTAATCAAAAAGTGGGAAACTTAGCTGAATGTTTTCTCTCTTTGGAACAGTTTTAACCCTTATTCAGCACCCTGTTGGGGAGTGTCCTGGGTTGTGAAGTGCAGGGGGAAGTTGCCCTAATCTTTCTGGTAAAGTCTGTTTCCATCAGTTGAGTTAAAGGAAAAGCACAGTTAAACACAGATCTATAGTTTAATGACTGAAGAGACTCAAGTTCCCACTGCATTGAATACTTAATAGCAGGTATTGAAATATTTAGTGGCCTCCAGGCTAGAACCCAAACTCCCCCTCCTCTCAAGCAAGTGCCTTAACTAGGTTATAAAACAGCCCCAGCGTCATATCAGGATCTCTTTAGAGCCAAGATCCACACAGCAACATGTACCTGGGGGAGACAAGGAGAGAGGGAACTCCACGAGCAGCTCATATCTGCACAGTAACTGTGGCTTCCCTCCTGTGCTTTGATGCACTTTTATTTTGGGCTTAAGGAACACTGAATTATTTCCTGCAAACTGGAATGGCTTCAGCAAAGAGGTCTGAGATGATCCACACCCCTAGAAGTCCTTGAGCGATTTATCCTGTACTTCACTTGGAATCAATCAGAATCAATTAATCAAACCACAGCTCCAGGACAGTGATGTGAGATGTAGAGTGTGATTGTCTGTGTCTTGCACGAGATGTGAACCCTTCTGAAAGGAGGAATGCTGCTCTCTAAGACCTTCTGGTTAAGGTGTTACCTCTTGGATGGGAGATTAGAGGGCCTATGAAAAAGGATCTATTGTGATTGGATAAGGAGTCAGTTTAGATAAGATATAAGGAGATGTTTTTTACAGTGGGGTGGTAAAGTACTGGAACAGTCTGCCCAGAGAGATAGTAGATACCCCATCCCTGGAAACAATAAAGGTCAGGTTGGATGGGGCTCTAAGCAACCTGATCTACTTGTAGATATCCCTGATTATTGCAGGAGGTTTGCACTGGGTGACATTGAAATGTCCCTTCCAACCCAACCCTTCTATGAGTGTATGACTCTCTAATGTCAGTGGGGACAGAAATGAATCTAAGTTCTTGACAGAGGAGTACAGTCTAGCTAGGGAGTCCTTATCCAAAAAGGAACTGCAGTACCTACTTCTAATTTGAGAGTAAAGCTTTGTGCTCACCTGCTTTGAAACAGCCTCTGAGATGAACTCCTGTGAGCAAGTAGAAAAACATAGTATTTATTTTTACCTTTCTGATTTAGGAATGCCACACAAGCCAAACTCCAAAGTCTTGGTGAGCTACTACTTCTGAGAGAGGTACTTCTGAGAACTTTTGGCTCCTGGAGAACATTATTATTATGTAGGAGCAGCACCAGACAAGCTGCAAATAAGCTGCTGAAGTCCCTTACGAGTCATTTGACAGAGCTGTTCCAGAAGCATTCATGGCAGGAACAGATTCTGGCTGTCAAGAAGTATCTGCCCTGTCCATGCAGGACCAATAATCAGTTTGAAAGGCTGTTGATGAGACACTGAGTTTGCAAGCCAAGCAAGGTAAAAGAAAGATTAAATTTCTGGATTTCTATTTTCATTCCTGGAGCCCAGCACTGAGACTTAGGTTATTAAATCAGATTCTGAGTTTTCATTTAAAGGAAAACATCAACAAGAACAACAAAAAAAGCCACCCACACATTGAGGAAAATAAAAAAGCAAAACAAAGAGATGGAGTGACACTCCAATCACTGGAATGTAACCAGATGAAACTGTGTGATCCTATGCAGGGAATATTTGCTGCTGTTTGCTTCTTAGTTAATTAATTATTGCTGGCAAGTTGTGCAGGGTGTGGGCCTGTTCTTGGCTGCTGCACTCTATGTTTGATGCTGAGGCCAGGGGAACTCCAGAGGGTATTGTAAAAATTCCTCGCCTTGGGAGTGAAATAGAGAAAAAAACTTTACGTGTTTGCTGTTGTTGTTGTTGTTGTTTCAAATCCTGTCTCCCATGGTAATTTTAAGATGGTCCTTGATACTCTAAACTACCAAAGATGGAGGCTGCAAATTTTGACCATCTTAAAGATTTTAGGGAAAAGTTGCAATGGTATAGCAGGCTTGTCCCTGTGGAGTTCAGGGAAAGAGGGGAAACCTAGAACAGGAGTTAGGATGCCTGCATGGGCTGTAGCACATCTGGGCTTCATTCCCTGATTTGTTGTAAAATGTCGTTATGACCTCAGTCAAATCACTTAGGGATGGGTTATTAAAGGGATTTACATACCTAAATCCACCATGACATTTTCAAAGTTGGAGCTCAGGCACTGCCTTGTCTTTCTCCTTCCCGCTGGTGCATTAAACTCCTGGGGATGGTTAAATCTACCTTCCTGCTGGAGTCTGTGAGGCTTGAGAGGAGCTTCCCCTGCCACGTCCCTCCTCGTTGCTTTTTCTTGTCTTCATGCAATTTGCACTGACAGGGGACCATGAGAAAAACTGGATCAAGCAACCAATTCTGCTGAAAAATAACCAGTCAATATGTCACCATGAAGAAAAAAAGGACAAAAAAAAAGACTTATTTGAGCCCAAATAGATAAAATGTTATTGTTCACTGTGTCACACTACTGTTATGTGATAGAGGAGACTGAGGCTGAGTAGGGGCAAGAAATAAATATGGGAACATAGAAGTTAAGACCAGCTCTTTCATTAACAGGAATAGTTTGTTTCACTTTTATTTTTACAAGTTAATTTTTGTGCTGTTAACACAGCACAGTGGTTGAAAATGCACTTCAAGTTTTCTATGTTCCAAGAATGTATATCTATCGTCTGCCAATTAATTTACCTTATACTCAATATACAAAAAAACCCAGGGTAAATAAGTATACCACAATCACAGAACAGCTGAAATTCTTCATAATAGTTGAGCAAAAGTTGAGTAATTTACAATAAAGTCACAACAACCCCAATGAAGGTTGAAAACAATGTCATCCTTCCTGGATGAAATTTATAGCTGACCAAAACTTTGGACTTGTTTTATTTCCTGTTCAAACCCCATTCGATACAATGATTTAATTAAAATCACCCTTTTTCTGATTTAAACTAATAGCAAAACAGGGTTAAGTATTCTCAGGATAGCTGTTTTAAAACCATAATAACTATCCATGTAGGCACACTTCCATTAATTAAGCATATGAATTTAATGCAGGGAATTTATGCAAGTTTGGGCTCAGACTCATGAGTGGTTATCAGAGCATAATAAATTACTTGACCTATGATTTAACTGTCCCCATATGTGATTTTGAGCCACAGTAAGTGAGATTTTTGCCTTTGTAACAAGGCAAAATTTGGTTTAGCATAGAGGAGTTCTGCTAATTCAACTTTATATTTCAATAAGAACAAATATGATGCAAATACGAAACGAGTACTAAATATATTACCTATTTTTAAAAAACCCATATCATTTATGTTCTACTAGGAAGTGCAAGGGACTTGTTGTCTCCTTAGGGAAAATTACAGCTGAATTTTGGGGGACTTGTTTCCTGTTTAATATTTTTTTCCCCATTGAAGCTTTATTTAAATGGGAAAAAGTCCTTCTAGGAAACTGAAAAAGAAAACTAGGAAAACACAAGTGATGTTTTAAAATCCCTTAAGCAAAACTTTCTGCAAAGTTTCTAAAAATAACTATAGAAATTTTTCTTTTACTGGCTGAAACCAGATGCCTGCTAAGGCAGTAAGGGAAGAGCTCGCATTTTGTTTAAACAAAAAGAAAGGGAGCAAGTGGATCTGAGGATTAAAAAAAAAAAAAAGCCTGTGGGGAAATTTGGACAAAGCAAATTGCTGTTCAGTTTCTTCTCTGCAAAACAGAAACAACCTTAACTCTTAAGAATTCTTCCATTTTTTACCCCTCCTGATGTAACTATTGGAAATCAATGGGTTCCTCATTGACTGAGGTAGGTGAAGTTGTTCCATATATTTCTCCCTGGTGCAGGAAAAGGAAATTTAAGGTTGAAGACTGCAGCTAACTTTTCTTTACTGAGTGTGTAACATTCATAAACAGATTGCTGCTGAGCTAGTTACTTATTTGAATTGCTGAATATGCAATAGTTGACCAAAAAGTAGAGAGTATGACCAGATAAAGATTTTATTTTTCATCCTGAGTCAGCTGATATTGGCCAGAGCTACAAAAGTTGCTTGAAACCAGGCAGTGACTGCTGACTCAGAGGTTACACTCCACTCTGACAGCATGAAATTAGTTGCAGTTGGTCCTAATAAGTGTTTCTGGTCTCCTCGTGGACAAGGACGTCTCCTGCAGCAACCCAAGAGCTTTGAAGCCTCATTTGGAGAGCAAAATCCCCAAAGGAAAGGTCACAGTTTAAGAGAAGCAACAGTATTCTGATAAACAGGATAAGGGAATTTTAGAAACTTAAAGACTTTTTTTTTTCCTTGCTTCCTTTCCGGCCCACACAGGTATTGCTCAAGGCATCAGTCCTAGAAAAATTAGGCTACTGTAAGATTTATTGGCTAAGTGCAGAGTTTACATTACATTTTCCCTCATCACTTTCTCCTGGAGTAATTGCCTATGCATGCACAGTCCTGGCTGCAAACAGTGTGGTCTGATCCTTGGGTGGCTCATTTTGGGGCTGATCCAGCTGAAGGTTGATATCACCCATGAGCAGCTGAGTCCTTTAAAAAGACTCAGAAGCTTGGGACTTTTGAGGGAGATAACATGGTTCTTTAGAAGAGCAGCCCCTCATTACAGGGTTTTTGCAAGCACCGTCTCCCAGTTATTTATTTCCTACAACTGCTGTTTCCCTTCGAGTCCGATTATTTTTACTGTAATTTTCTTTCATCAGAAGCCACTGTAATTGATATAAAATACCTTTAGACGTAGTTTGGGTTGTGAAATTTGTGGTTAAATCCTTGTGTGC
Organism: Pachyramphus minor; assembly: GCA_013397135.1. NCBI lineage: Eukaryota > Metazoa > Chordata > Aves > Passeriformes > Tyrannidae > Pachyramphus > Pachyramphus minor. Next base: position 44,374 of record VYXB01004600.1, on the reverse strand, counting down.
GTTTTTTCTTTCTTAATTTTATATATCTAGTAGGCCTAGAAAATTTGGCACAGGGTTTGCAAAACTCTCTTTGTCATAATAAGCTGTAAATGCTCAATTCAGTAAATGCTCAATTTCAGCCCAAAACCCCAAAATCCAGTTTGCAGAAGTGTTAGTGCTTGTGAAAGACAGCCACTCAATTCTCCACACAGCACCCCAAAGAGCTGGACTCGATGATCCTCCTGGGTTCCTTCTAACCCAGGATATTCTATAATTCTGTGATTCTTAGAGGTAAAACCATGCTGGAAGGTACAAGCTACAGTACCCAGAGAACATCTGTGGGTTTTTCTACTCAAGGTTGTGATTGGGCAGGGACAAAGGTCTGACACAGCAATATTTCCCAAACCCCCATACAGAGGATTTCACAATGAAATTACTAAATGAGATCTGAGAACTCATGATTACAAGATTAATACCAGTGGCAGAAGTTCTACAAGGTGTTTAAAATAGGCTAAGCACCTATGAGTTCTCACCTATTGTGTGCTATGATTCAATCCTCAAATTTTGTCTTATGTAGTAGAATGCTTAAATACTAAAACTAAAAACAAAACAAAAAGCACACCAAAAATACCACACAACAACAACAAAAACAACCCCTAAACAACTAACTCAGTCTTTGATGGTAAAACCAGAGCCAGACCTCAGAGTTTGACCTGTGGTGAGCAATCTTAGCAGTTTCGCTCATTTCCAGTACTGAAGGGTGACGCCAGGGAAAGGTGAAATCCAAATAATTTCCTTTTTTGAAGAATTACAGTCCTGTAAAGCTACAATAACGTTCCTGAAACAACACGACGGAAGGCAGGACACGCTGCTTCAAAGCCCAGTTGTGTTATTCTTATTGGTTCCTTGAAAAATATTTCATGACACATGAACCTCTTGAACAGTAGAAAGACATCCAGCTTTGAAATAATAACTGGGGGATAGAGGGTAAACCGAGCCTTATTTTTTCAAGCATTCCAGGTGCCCTCTGCAATTGGTGACCTAGTCAAGTATGAGAAACAATGCAATCCCAGGGGGCTGCAGCCAAAAAAAGATCCACAGCCACTAAATGCATTAAGACATTAATGTCTACTTTGGGATCAGTTCTCGACTTAACAGGTTAACCTCTGGCCCACGGGGGAATAAGCAGCAAACAAGATTTAGCCAAAGCTTGTACTCAGAGGTTAATTGATAGCTGCAGCCCACCCATCTGATACATTTTTTTGATGGAGATAATTTTCCTCTCATAAGGGAACCATCCATAGATATAATTTAAGTTGACGTCTCAACACTAAATCAAAATGTTGCAGTCTGACATAGGTACTGCTGGATGGTCTGAGTCCTTCCAGCTAGAGGACAGAGGGGAAGGTGGGAGGGAGAGAGAAAGAAACCCTGATCTGTTATTTTGGTCATTTTTTGGAAGGAAAGTTTCCATTTCAATGGCAAATAAATCAGCTCTCCCTTGAAAAAATATCGCTTTAAAAATAGACATATTTTACATCTTAACAGAATGAGGCTTTGTAGTGTATTTTTGAGTGAGTGTTTTTGATTTTTTTTAATTAGTTTTTTAAAAACACAGTTATTTTCTTGAAGTGTAGGAAACTGTTAATTGATTTTTTAGTACAGTAATGTAAGCAAAATTTACCTGTAGAGGAGATAAAATTGATGCAAACCTCTGATATTAACATTATCTCTTCTCTTCTCTTCTCTTCTCTTCTCTTCTCTTCTCTTCTCTTCTCTTCTCTTCTCTTCTCTTCTCTTCTCTTCTCTCTCTTCTCTTCTCCTCTTTGTCTTTTGCAAGAGTAATTTAAAAAGGTCTGGTTTTGTTCTTTCTTCTTGTCCAAAAACCATATGAAAAATATCAAAATATGACAAATATATAACACTTTTTTAGTATTCCCATATTTTCTATACAGAGGAGTACCACAGGCTTTGGGGATTACATCGGAGCAGCAAAGAATGTGCAACAAATGGTTCTTGCAATAGTGGAGATTGAAGCTGGATGTCAATCATTCTGTTTTTCTGAGAGCAAGGAAAATTACTTCATCTATTCAAACAATTGACATATTTATTTACAAAATCAGCTTTTATACTTTAATTTAGAAGACACCATCTTTTGTGTTAAATATTCCTAACACAACTACGTATTGCTCCTACCTGAAAGCTCATTGTATAACCATAACAAGACTTCGAATTTCAGAAAATTAATTAATTAATTAAATTAATCAAGGTGGTAGAGCTTCTTCTCCACTGAGAAGAAGAAGTGGCAGCCCAGGTAGTTATGCTAAATCAGTATATAGATTATGACTATGACAAGCTTCATATTTGACTATTTAAAAATAGTTTAACATATTAGACAAGTGGCAATTGCAGAAATGGAATATAAGCTGTGTATTTTTTATATTTTCCTTGTAATATTTTATTTTCTTTCATGGCTCCCTAGATTAGGCCGTGTTCCAAACTCTTTCAACGTACAATAAAGCAGAAAGCAAGGAGAAAAAAAACCAAACAAACACAAAACAAACAAACAAACAAACAAAAAAACCCTAAAACCAGTATGGTTTGTTACTCAAGAGAAAATACCACAGTGGTTATTTGGGAAAGTAGATTTGGGACTGACTTGTACCAGCTAGAAAATGTTATACAGTAAACCAGAAAACTGTGTACTTGAAATGTGATTTACATTATGAGGAAAACCCTAAAAAAACTCCCAAACCCTGAACTTTCCTAAGATATACTTGTTTGGGAAACAACAGGTCAAATGCAGTGGGAAATTTTAGAATATTTTATTCTTAAAGCAAAAAATCAGCAGTCAGTTGAAACTGAAATACATTTTGATAGTGTAAACATAATTTTGTTTCAGCACAACAAATAATGAAGAAACAGATGTGAATTTCCACTTTAAAAAAGTGTAAGGATTAGTTTAGGGACATCAGCTTCCTGACAGCTTTTTTCCAGGAAAAAAAAAGTCCCAAAGAAAGAAAAAACAACCAACTAAACTCAAAACTGAAATTTATATATTTGTAATCATGTTCTGTTCAGGTGAAGCAATATCAGTTGGAAGCTGAAGGATCTTGATCACAGAAAATGGTCCGAAGTACCATTTTTTAAATGAATTGAGTATTTGCAGCATCTTGATCTGGGATATGTTGTTTTTCTTGTATAGCGTTCAGGCAGGTCTGTCGACCATTAGAGTGCTCCCTTGAGTATAAATAAATTTCACATAATGAAGGTTTTTCCATTTTGCTGAAAGCTTTAGTTTTATTTCTCTTCACACAGTAACCATACTACTATCAATAGTAAATTACTGTGACCCATTTGCATCCTTTTCTTAACCTAGGGGTGGGTTTACTGGCCTCTTGGGTAGGTGACATTGATTTACTCCATCATTTCATCTGAAAGAGGTCAATGGTTTAAGAAGCATTGGGACCAGGCTGAAGCTTGAAGTAACATTAGATAGTTGAAAATTAAATAACGCCAACTAGATCTCAACAGCCCTATGGTGAGATAAAGTTATTTTCTGTGTGAAAAGGCAGCTTCAGTCTCATCTTCAGTCTCATGAAAATAAGGGCCAGATCCTCACCTGACTGCAATTTTTTTCAGATTCTGTTGAGGTTCAGTGATTTATTTCATCTTGCATTTTGTAGCTGGTGATATACATTTTATTTATGATCTCATAAGGCAAAGCAAGGGGACATACAAGGATGAGAATCTGGCCCTCTGAGAGCACACTCACCATGGTCGTCACAGGGGTGGGCTGGTTTGTAGTCTCCATTATGACCAACATATTTGAAAGGAAATTCTGCTTTGTGCTGGCACTTTAAACTTTTTCCTTTTTTTTTTCCTTTTTTTTTTTTTTTTTTTTTACAGCACAGACTTCAAAATGCTTCTTTGAAACAACTGAAGAGTGAACTTTAATTCATGTTTTTTAAACAAAGGTTATGTGAGACTTACAGAAGCCTCACAAAGGAAAAATATCAGCAAGAATTGCACATTACGTTTAGAGTGCTACTGACTTTCAAATTTCTCTACAGGTATTATTTCCCATGAATAGGAACAAAGAGCAAAAACAGTTAAAAAAGCATATTCAAATGTGTGCATAAAAAGGCAGGGTAAATGAATACTGTTTAGTTTGCTGACATAATTACTGGAATGTAATTTTTATGAGTCGTAGAAATCTTGGCATTTTCACTGAACCAGATAATTAGACTCTGAATAGAACAGGGTCAGAATAATTAATACATCAAAACTAGATGAACTTTTTCTAATTATTTTTATTTAATCTCTATTATAATTATTGTTATACTCTGCTGAGCATGATTGCCTCATGTTCATAGATTTGAATGCTGTCTTATAGTTGCATCCTGGGACTTTGTGGAATATTAACAAACCGTGGCCTGGAGAAATTAGAATGGTGTCGTTTCATGATGGAATTCTAAATTGGAATTTTTCTATTTTTCTATGTAGTTGCACAAATTTTGCTTCACTATCATTTAAAAAATGAATTTAAAAACAAAGTCTTTTAGTTTATTTATTTTTACATTAAAGGGGAACTTCTGAAGTTAAAAGCAAGCGCTTAATACGTACCTCCCTCCCCCCTCTCTTCTGACTCCTGCAACTTTTTTTTTTTTTTTTTTTTCAGATCTCATCATTTTTCCTTTTAATTAGATTTTTTTTTCTGATTGCATAGTTTCTCCGCGAGCTTTTGGAACATCAAAGTTAAGACCAGGCTCCGCCGACTGAATTCAAACAGTCACTCCGAAGCATGGAGAATAAGGAGCTCCTCTGTAGGGAATGTCAGTGTAATTGAAGGCATGTGAGAGATTTCAGTCTGCATCCTACTTTTTGCCTTTCTTTGAGAAGTGTACACATTATATATACCCACTACTGCTGCCATCAGGGGGATTGATTCAACCAGCTCTCTGACGTCAAGTCTGCTGGACAGGGCCTAGGGGTTGCTTTGGTGGCTTAGAAATATGTCTATGTTATACAGCATGTGCTATGTCTAAGCAACAGAACACATGTAGCTGGAACAGAGGTCTCAGTTATAAAGTTTTGCCCTTTGCTTTAGGTGGTAATAGTTTATTAACTTGATGCAAAAGGGTACAGGTCCAATTGTGGGTAACTCATGTGACACCCCCCCCACCCGCCGTTTTTTTCTTCAATATCTAATTTATGGGTCTCATTTGTGCCCTGAAACTTGACTGGAGTCATTGCAGACTTACACTGGTATAAACATAAACAGACATGAGAGGTGTAGTCACCTTTGGACTTAAAAATTCTCACTACAGTGGACTGTGGAGAGGCTTCTTTGAAAAGATTAGGATTAAAAAAAAACTACTGACCTTTGCTTTCCACTGCCTTATGTTTTCTACTAGCTTTTATCATCATGGAGAGAAGGTCTTAACCAGAGCCAATGGTCTGTAAGACCTTTTTTTTTTCACTTCAGAAGGTCATTCCATAAATACTGTGTTTAACTCAGCCCTATTAGATTGGATCTGTACTCCAACCCTAATGAAATCTCTGCTTCTTGTATCCTACACTTGATCTCCATGGGAGCAAAGACAATATATTTCCTCAGCTTCCTCTAGGTCAAGTGTTTTTTTGAAAGCAAAGCAACCTACTTTTCATCCCTCACCCACTCCTTGTCTCTAAACATGAATCCCAGCCCTTGTCAGATTACTTCACGATGAGCATAGATACCTAAAAAGATAAGTGACCATCTTCCCTTTAAGGGATGCCCAGGATGACAACATTTTCTGTTCCGAGGAGATCTGACTAGTCTCTGTAGGATTTCATAACAGATAGTATTCTGGGAAAGGAACCTGCCCTCATTTCCAGTGCAACCCTCATTCATTTAATGTCCTCACTGGTAGATCTCCAGCACACACAGTCCAGCTCCCAGGAGAAAGAATATGGACAGCTGGAACTGGAAAAGGGATAACAGGAGGACAACAACCCCAGGCTGAGTTTCATGGTAATTACACAGTATTCTAGACTGTATCATAGAGTCATAGAATGGTTTGGCTTGGATGGCACCTTCAAGGTCATTTAATTCCAACTCCCCTGCCATAGGCAGGGACACCTTCCACTACACTGGGTTGCTGAAGACCCTGTCTAACCTGGCCTTGAACACTTCCAGGGATGAGGTAGTATCCTTCCCCAGCAGAGAGTACTGGAAGAACACAGCATAGTTTGTCACCATACCTTGCAAGTTAACTAGGCAGATGCTGTTAACCAGGTAACCAGCATTTATATATAGTATGTTCTGTGATGGGTACCCTGCTGGAATAGACTGGGTTGGCTTGAGGACCCATTCCCTAAAATCTTCCTCCTCAATGACCTTAGGGCAGTCATTGCAATTAACTTCAGATGTTTTCTTACAAATAAGAGAAAGTGTTTCTCCATCTTTCAAGCTGCTGTGTAACTACAACAATGCTGAAGGCCCAGAGTTCACCAAAATAGAACATAGTCAGCTAGAAATAAGGCCAGAGTCATGTGAGTGCTGACGGAGACTTGAAAGGATACCACTGAATGGATCTCATTCAAAATTGTCATAGATGAGAACCTGACCTATATTATTTTCCTCATCTCTTAGGAAAACTGTGCTATACTTCTAATCCTTCAACAGACACAATCATGAAAGTGGTCACCTACATGGCTAATGTGCTGCAGTTAAATTATTTACCACATTTGTATTTCTCTGATGCTGGAGGCTGAGAAAAGTCTGCCTACAAAAGTCCTTCCTCCAACTGGAAAGAATTCTTCGGTCCCTTTCTCATATTGTTGCAAGTAAAGTTTTCCTCAAGTAAAGCTGCATTTTCAGCATTTTTGGGTGAACTAAAAAAAGGTACATTCAAACTTGCACAATTCTGCACAGCAATCCATTTCCTTGCAGCTTGCTCCCATGATTAAAGTTCTGCCCTGGGTCAGCTAATTTATGGTTGATACCAGAGAAAGGTCCAGCATCCTGCGTGTGGGAGGAGGGAAGAGTGAGTGGGTGGAGGGGTTTGCAACCGGAAATTTGCATTCAACTACTGATGGAACTGAAGGAAAATATTTTAAAAAGTAAATTAAGAGTAAACAGATTTAAAAAAAGCCCCACAGGACTTCCCAGAAATTAGAAATATTAGAGGACAGCGATGTAGTCAAGTACAACATTTGTCTGTTGCTCATACACCTTTTCCATTCATTCTTCCCATCATCAAGTTTTCCTCCTATCTTCTCACATCTCCTTTTTGCTTCTCTTGAATTCTCATGCCCACCCAGTTTCCACATTGTTCTCTATTACCACACGATGAAGCTCTTGATTTTGTGGAGCAGATGATTTAACACTAAATTGTGTAGCTGTTAAAAGTCCCTAAAAGCCCCTTGGATGCTAAAGGTACTCACCTGAACCAGTCACCCACTGCTCTTCTTATAATAAAAGAATAAGCTTTTATATTAACACTGTGATGCCTAAATACCCACGTTAGGATGAAGTGAACTGTACCTAACAAAGGTACCTTTATCTCCCCATTAGCAGTCAGGGGATTTCAGATAAGTCATTCATATGCAGAAGTTGGTAAGGCATTCTCCTAAAGTTAGATGACATGACTTCTCCAGTGAGCTATGGAAGATCTAACATTTTTCCCAGTTGCAAATTGTGCAAACTTTCTGTTTGAGAGTGAGAGGCAAAAGCAGTGTGCCATTTTCTCTCAGTGCCCATTTCCACCTCTGAGACGAGCTCATTTCCGCAGAAGTGAAGTGTTTTGTCTACAGTTTCCAGAATAGTATCCTAAAATTTTCTTTGAAGCATCATTTTGAGCAGTGCAAAAAGATGATTGCTGCTGATTTACAAAGATGATGAATTGCATCATTTTTCCTTACCCTTTTTCCCACTGTCATTATAAACTCCACTTCCTCAGCTCTGAGTACTTCACATTTCCACACAGGAAGCAAAACAAAACAACCCAATGTCTGTGTCTACAGCCCAAAGCTGGGCCGTAGAGTCAAACACAAAGGAGTCAAAGAAGGGATCTAAGTTCTTAGCAGGCATATGTAGGTCAAAACAGAAATGAGTTTCCATCATGAAAAATGTTTTTCATGTGTACAATTTTGAGCTCCTAAATGAAGCAAGACATTGATAGATTGGAGCAAGTTTGACAGAAAGCTTTCAGGATGGGTGTGACTGTGAGCAGATGCACTTGCCTGGTGAGGACACACTGAGGGAGGTGGGCTTGTTCAGCCTGGAGAAGGGATGGCTTGGTGGGACCTGACAGGAACCTTTCAGTGTCAGAAAGGATATCAAACAAGGCTCCAGGGAGACCCCAGGGCAGCCTTCCAGTACCTACAAAGTGGCCTACAAGAGAGCTGGGTAGGGACTTTTTTACAGGACATGGAGTGATAGGAGAAGTGGTAATGGTTTAACACTGAAAGAAGGTAGGTTTAGATGGGATATTGGGAAGAAATTCTTCTTTGTGAGAGTGGTAAGGCACTGGAATGGGATGCCCAGAGAAATTGTGGATTCCCCATGCCTGGAAGTGTTCAAGACAAGGTTGGAGGAGGCAGGGGGTTGGAATTAGATGATCTTTATGGTCCCTTCCAACTCAAACCATTCTGTGATTCTTCCTTACAGAGAAGATGGAGTTTGGATCTTCATGGGAAAGTGTCATGGTTTGAGCAAACTGGTTTTGGTCCTGCTTGGAACAGAAGACCAGACTAGGGTTTTTCTGAAGTTCCTTTCCAACTGAATGATTCTATGATCATAGAAAGAAGAGACAGTTGTGGAGCTCTGCCATAAATATTCTGATTCATTATTCTCTTAATCATAAAAGATAAAAGATTTCTTAGCTAGGCACACATTGAGGAGACAATCTCCAATATAATGAGAGAAAGCACCTTCCAATGCCAACATGGTATAAGCTCTATCTAACCATTGCACTTTTAATGAAATTCCTGCTGTACTCTCCCTCGGTTGCAGCCAAAACCCAACAGAAAACAGTGAGATTGCCATCCCTTAACCTTGGACATGGATCTTAGAGTCAGCGAGTGAAGCTAAATGTTTATAAGTACAGTTTGTCTCTGTCAAGGTAGGTTCAAGGAAATAGGTCAGGTGAATCAACCCAAACATGCCTCTGTGCATGGACAATAGTGCCAAAAATACAATTACTATGAGTAATTATACTCATTAACTTTTAATACGCACTTTTAAGAAGAAATAATACTTTCTTCCCTGTCTTTGGAAACACCAAGTACATTTATTACACTCTTAGATTAGCAAAATTTCTCAATAGATTTGTTGAAGTTCATAGCTGAAATTCTCCCTAAGTAACAACAGAAGAGCTTCAACAGCATCACAGCAAAATGACAAATATGTTCATATTTGATCACTTCTGTTTGGATGATTGCTACTTGGAGTGACAAATAACACCAACCTTTCTGGATTAGAAATACAAGTATCTGAGCAACTTCTGTGATTAGACTCAACTGAGACACCAGTGGCAAATAAGCAAAAAAAACCTCAGCCTAAACATGGGATTCTGAGGTTTGCAAGTTGGTTGAGCTCCCACTGGTGTTACATGAGACAGGTATGAGCATCTCTGTCTCTGCATCTGGCCATGAAGCCAAAAAAACACCAATAAATTACAGGTCTGTACATCACAGAGATTGCACAGTTTTCCTGCTTTATGCCAAACTGAGCTCTTAAGTTTGCAAACAGATTGGCTGTCACTGCACAGATCAGAAGGAAAATGAATAGTCCATTGAAAATCTTCATGTCCTGGGAGAATATGCACAACTGGTCAGTGGTAAGTCCACTCAATTGAACAGCAAGAGAAGACTAAGAAAAAGGAAGATGTCAGTAGTTATTTTCTATATAAGTAGTTATTTTCTATACAGGCTATAGACCAAGGTGTTGAATACAGCTATTCCCTCTTGCTTTACTCATGTGAGATGAGCAGAAGACACCAGCAAATTCCTGCTGTGGGGAAGGAAGGTGGTTGCTGCTGGCATAGACCAGCACTGTCAGATCCTTCAAAGGTCTTGGTCTAGTGGAAGGTGTCCCTGCCCATTGGAGTGAGTATTGAAACTAGATGACCTTTAAGGTCCTTTCCAACCCGAATTATTCTATGAGTCTATGGTATAGAGTGTGGGCAAGTGGCAGGTGAGGCTTGCAAGGAAGTGGCATTGACATGCAAGCTCTCTTCTCCTGCCCTCTCACAGTGTAGATGACCCTCAAACTCTGTTTTACCTCATGGATAGGACAAAAACTGCCAAGTCTCAGAAACCTAAAATCCATTCTGTGAGGGTCTCTGCCTACACTGCTAAGAGTATGAACATGGGAGAAAGCTGGGCAGTACTTATCCATTCTTTAAAAGATATTAAGTCTAATCTTGCTCTGGCAGACAGCAATGGAAAAGTTCTCAATAGCTTTGCTGGAAGAAAACCAGGTCCTCAATGCTGCAGCCCTTTGTACAGAAGATCACAGTGACTGAGTTAAAAGTGCTAGTGACAAATGTAACCATTGCCATCCAGTGGCACCATGGGCTACTGCATATGAATGGAAAAACCTTCCTTGCACCATATCACAGCAAACACGTCTCACCCTGGTACAAGACTTTCTCAAGGGTTTAAGAGAGCTGAAATATTGCTCAGGGCTTGAACTGGACGTCTACACAGGGCTGGATAGAAGATTTTGACCTTTCTTCTGTGGAAAAACTAAGATATGGCAATCAGACTTGTTCCTTCTGCTCTCTTCTGCTGTGGAAATAAAATGTGTCTTTTATGCCTCAACTGCAATTGTATGCAAGAAATCCTACTTCTATCTTTAGGCTATTAGAAAAATAAGAACATGTAGTGAGTGCGTATAATTGATCTGAACTTTTCTTTCAAGTGAACAGAAAGCTTGATAATTCCAATAATGAATTCAAACAATCCCAATTTAATCATTTTCATACAAAGCTTTCTCCCTTTCCTGCCTCCCCTTCCACAGACAAAAGTGAAGTGATTAATATATTTTAGTGCTTTTATGAAGATTCCAAGTCCTTGTCCATTATTAAACAAATCTCTACTTAGGGAAAAGAACACAAATAGAAACAGGGAAAAAAGTTATTTCCCACAGTAGGGATAGAGAAAACCCAGTCTGAAGTAAGGGGGGAGAAGCCTACAATGTGACAATTAAAAGTTATGACTAAATCAGGAGGATCCTGGAGGTTAGTAGCTCACTCTGATGTGTTTTGCAATATTAAGTGATCAAATTTTGAGCTGGAGGTTGCTACCTGGAGAAGACACTTAGTCATTAGCAGTTTGATTTCTCCCTTGCTTACTAGTTGTGTGTGTATAAACCATCTATAAATCTGATTGATCACCGTATTTCATATAATTTTCCTGTCATTAAACACCCTAAACAAAGCTGGAACCACTTCAAAGTTATAAAACAAGTGGCAGAAGACAGTGAATAAGGTTAATGCATCTCAATCAGGGATGAATTTGACCCTCTGGGCTATGTCATATTTACAAGATTTACAGTGGCATCAGATTCACTGGTGCACTATCCTTGTTTTGTGACAAGGAGGCAGAGCAGCTGTGAAACATCCAGATCAGTTGAGATGGAATTGTTTTGCTCATGAATTTGACCCTGGATGCCATATGGACTGGGAAGCTCATTTGATTTTAGCAGAGCTGCCATCATAGCGTCTTTCCAAATGATGCATCTTCAGATGCTTAAGGAGGTGCATTTACCTCCTAATCATGCACTTGGAATGGCTGAGGTTTTCACAGAATGAAAATTCATCAAAATACAGCTTGTGGCCAGGGTTCAGGTCCCATTTCTGGTAGAGGTGCCCAGCTGTGCAGTTGTCTGAGAAAAAAAACCAAAGCAATAATCATAATCACCTGCAGAAGAAAGTGGAATCTCTTTAAAACCTGAACACTCTTCTTAAGGGGTGTCTGTTTCCCTGGATATGATTAGGGAATTTGGTGTGACATCTGCTAATTCAGGCACTTCAGCTGAATGCCTTAGTTAGATGTAATTCTGGGTCTGAGCCTGTGGTGATATGGAGATACCTCTGCACAACTCTGAGAAGTGAGAGCACATCCAGTTTGAAAATCATGCCAGGGAGACAAACACACTATATTCTTGGGTAAAATAATCCAAATGAGCATGTTGTTGGAGAAATATTTCAAGGCCTTTATGATGGTTTTATAAACGCTTTTCTGTGTGAGAAATTATGGTAGTTTAAATATTTTGAAAACATTTTAGCCCTAAACTATGCTTGTTTTGAGAGGTTTGGTTTTGATTACACATCCAGTCTACCCACTGTGGCATTCAAAGTCAGGTATGCTTGCTTTGGTTTGTTCTTGAGAAAAAAAAAGACTAGACATTAAACGTCCCCCCCCAAAAGATATTAGACACTACTGAAGGAATGGGGAAAATTATTCTGGTGAATAGGAAAAAAACTGAGAACCACTGAGTCAAAAAATACCTGTATTTGCTGTGGTCAATAAGGCTTGTCCTCTGGCAAAATTTTGCAGAAACCATTAAAGGAGCTTGTTTGGACACAGAGTTTCTTTGGAAAAATTTAGACACTATGGAGTGTTCAAAAGACTATCCCAAATATTCCTCTGTTTTCTCTTCAGACCAGGTGTATCTTCCTTTGATTTCTCTAATAAAAAAATTGCATGTGCCCATCTGTCCATACCAAAACACAATGGCAATCATTGGCCTCCCTTGGGCGAAGGATGAGATCAAGAATGAATTACTGGCAGCAGGTTAATTACACATACATTGCACAATTGGAAATGAAAGAAATTTAAGAAACTGCACCGAATATGAGAAATAGCCTAAATGTGTTCTATAGATCAACTGATAGAAAGGGAGATTGGGCTGATAAACTACAGACTTTAAAAATACCAGGTCAATACTAGCTGCAACATGGTGAACCAAGTATTTTGAATAACCTCTGGGATAGTTTCTGCTTGTGACTAATACCATTACCAAAATTCCCCAGAGGAATTTAAACAGGACTATGTGCAATTAGGAGGATATAAGTATGATCTATATTTTGTCACGTCTGCTAACACTGCCATAGTTCAACCAGACAAACAATTTTAAATTGTATTAATGTAATGAAATCAATATTAAATTTGTATCATGCATAGGAGGCATAAAAATGTAATTTTGCAAGAAATGTTTTAAATATTTAGTAGGTTATGCACATTGGTGCAGCACCAAAAGCTGGGGTTTACCTCTTTTTTTTTTTTTTTTTCTCCCAAAAAAGACTATGAGGAAGTCTTGGTTTGTATCCAGGTCTTAAAATACTTCTTCAAAGAGTTTGAATTAATGCAAGATACAGGACATTTTCCTTTGCATCATTTGGACCCTAGATCAATCAGACAGATATGATTAGTTTCTTGTAGCTCACAACAGTAAGGACTGAGAAAATGGGAACTGAGTAATTTTCACTTTGTATGCCCATGTATTTTGATGCATAAAGTGCAGTTGTGTTTAAATTTTAGAATAACTGGGGTTTTTTGCCTTTCAAAGGAAAATTGAGGCATGAAACTCCAAGTACCGTAACTGTGATGAAAATGAACACAGAAAAACAAAAAAAGTAGACCACAGCATAACTCTATTCCAGTCTTGCTAATCTTATCAAATTCTTTACTTTTGTGAAGGTTTACAGAAGTACACAAGGAGGTGGAAATTTCAAGATCCATTAAAATAAATAAAAAATCACAAGTCTCTCATCTTTGTGGTTCTAGTTACAAGTTTAAAAATAGGTCACAGACAATATAATCCTGTATTAGCTGTTGATGACTTCTGATATGGTGAAGTTGGAAAAAAAATGTCAGTTCATTGTGAGAGGGTTACATTTGAGTCAGATGAAAAAATACAGCTGTAAAGAAGGAATAAGGCCTGTAAAATGAAATAAAATTGAGCATACAAGCATGTGCCTGAATCTTGACTTGTCAACCAATCTTAAGAGTTTTAGGATCTATGATATATTTATACATATTTCTTTCTTCAGTGCCTGACATTCTGATTATAAAATCTGGGTAAGGACAACAAAAAATTAATAGAATGGGAATGAATATGGTTATTTTTGGTTCAGCTATATTCCCATTTAAAAATATTGGTGGGATATATAAAATGTCCCACATAAATATTCCTGCATAATTTCAAGATGATTGTTTGACCTAAAGTATTTATATATGTGGAAACATGTATGAGTATATGTGCTGGATGGGATGTGTTTTGTGGATTTTATGGTACTAGGCCAAGCATCAGAGGCTTCACTTTCTACTTTGGATATGCCACAGATAAACATTGTAACTCCTCTGTGTTCACATCCATTTATAAGAGAAGTGGTGGAATCACTGTCTTTGGAAGTGTTCAGAAACCACGTGGATGTGGTGCTGAGGGACATGGGTCAGTGGAGGACCTGGCAGTGTTGGGTTAATGGTTGGACTCAACGATCTTAGAGGCCTTTTACGACTTGAATCCCTCTATGAATCTATTCATTCTTCTATCTTTAGAATTTCAGAGGAATATTCCTGTTGGTATCTCCCTTATGGAAATACACTATCAGTTTCCTAAAACATGTAAAGAACGTTTGTTTCTTTAGATAGAAGGAAACAAAGGAATGAAAAATCTATTTTCAATTTATTTTTTTTTCTCTCTTGAATGCTCCACCAGGAAGATGACACAGAGCAGTAAGCCCACGCTGCATGTTGATTCTGCTGCTTCTAGCAATTGTTATTTTGCATTGCACTCAATGTACACTCTGGCTAAAGTTCTCCTGACACCAGAGACTGCTTAAAATGCCACCAAGTCTGAATATGTATAGTCATTTCTGCCTGTGCAATGTTTCTTTCTAAGCCTTTGTTCTCATCTCAGTTTTAAAGCATACTCCCTACAACTTCATTCAGAAAGGTGGTCAAGGACTTAACTGATTTTTTTTTTTACCATCTCATTTTCCCAGACTGAAGATAGAGTCATGTTAAACAGGTTAATGAACTGATGCTTAATGAGTTCTTAATGCCACTGAAAACAACAGATTCATGTAAACAAAGATTTTAGAGTAGAAAGTACCACAGGATGATGCAATTTAACTTCCTTTAAAACAAAAACTATCACATTTTATCTAGTTGTTCATGTACTGAACCCAGATGTTTGATCAACAAGCGCTTAATAAGTGGACAAATGACTACTACTACTCTTTAAAGAGCTGTGTGATAGTCTTAGATATCTGATTTTTAACATCTTTTTATGCTGGGAAGAATTAATTGAAACTCTTGCCAAAAGCCAAGCTCGTTTGTCACAGATTCTCCCACACTTGTCTATTAACAGTCTTACTGACTCATTTTCAAATTATCTGCCTCTTTTATGCATTATTTTTCTTTCTTTAGTTTTTCAATTCCCTCTACTACTTCTGGCCTTGTTTGGTGAGTTTTTTATGACTCTTCATTGCTTTGTACTGACATTTTATTAATCCTTCCTCCCTTCACTACCTCCCAGTCACCCCCATCTGTCTTTCAGAGTCCCAGTTTGCCACTTTATATTCCTTGTGAAATCTGGGAACCAAAGGAAGAGAAAGAAATCAGCACTGATGTGCAGGCTGCAGATGGGACAGAAATCATTACCTTATTTTGAAAGCAAAGTTATTGTAATGATGTTGGTTTCCCTTAGGAGAAGCTTAACAGTATCAGTACTTGCCCATTTTTGACTCTCTAGTCCAAATTTGAAGATGACCTACTGTGCTCTAAGAATGAGCAGCACTTCTCAGAGAATCTGGACAACTAGAAAGAACTTCACTAATGAAGCTACTGTGGTATGGAAAACAGTGGTGTAAACCCCTGGATAACATAACACAGGAAAGGAAGTATACTGGGAGAAGGGTTTAAAAGCATATTTGAGACTGAGGTGTACTCTGCTCCTGGACTTGAATTTAAAACAAACTCTGCCTCTTAATCCTCTAAGAGCCTTTGGAAACTTTGTCACCTTATCCTATTGAAATTCTAGTTTGAAAGGAAATTAGGCAGCTTTTCAAATTAAAATTTGGCCAGGATACAATTGCTCATAAAACAAAACCACTGAAAAAAACCTATATTCCTTGTTTATTTATCCAAATGGAACAGTCCTGTCAAAAACACAAGCTGATGTCCACAGTCCAATTCTTTCAACTCATTCCATTTACCTTTTTACTAATCCAAGCAGTGTCTGTCTGTAAGAAAGGAGGAAGAGAGTTGGAAGTTTAGGTTCTAGCTGATCTTCCTAGTGTCCCTGAGCCTGCCTGATTCCCACCTTACATTATAGGATGAACTCCTGAAGGAAGACCTGATCTCTGAGCTCTATCCTGGGCTGCTGAATATGAACCAGGATTCAAGCAGCAACTTAAGCCAGGTCCTCACAGAAAACCCTCACAGTGGGTTGTTCACAGATATGCTTTTCATTGCTGTCGTTGAGGTGTTTATCTGCTGGAAGGATCTGATCATGATGAGCAGCACTGTGCAGAGATTTCATAACAAAGTGGGGTCAACTCAGGACCCCAAAGCCATGGAACCACGTTGTCGTGCAATACCACCAGAGGAACAGGTTAACTAGCCCAATAATTAACCACAGCCATGTAATCCCACTCTTTGTAGGACCCAAATTGTGTTGTCACACCTGCTCCTTCACAAGTAATTTGGGTACCCTTAAAAGCCTTGCATAGCACAGTTATCTGAAAAGCTTGATGGTAGGAAACTGCACCCTTAATTTTGGCTGTTGATGTTCCTGAGGTCAGTGAAGAAAACCAGAAACCCTAGAGGAAACTGAACCCAGCATAAAGTTGGTATTAACTATAAGTGAGAATTATCCTATTCTGGAAATCTCTCTCTCTCTTGACTACAGGGTGTTCAAGATGGCTCACTGGGAGCAAACAGTAGTTAGATAAAGTCAAGGGAGGTGAGTCCCAGCAAAACACTGATTTTCCTTTCCTAGTTCACTTGCTGAGCCAATATAAGCCATTCCAGCAAAAAAGTGGATTTTGCCAGTATAAGCAGCATGCACATAAATAAAGTGTTGTTAGTACAGCTCTCCCCATAAAGCTGTTGAATATAGATGAGACTTTATTTGCTTTATTTTCATTTTAAGTATTTTTTTATGGATTTTAATTTATTATAAACAAACTGGAGATTTTGCTGCACTCTACGTTTTCTTGATGGGCTGTTTTAGTGGTATCAGGGCGTGTAATCACCTTGACAATAGATGCCAAACATACATGTTTAACAAACCAGTATGCATCAAGTATTTCCTATATTAATCTCCCCAAATTCAGCAACTGGGTCATTTTTCCTAACCCCAGCTTCTCAGTTTAGCTTGTTCTTGAGCTTTTGAGCTTGTGATCTTTGCAGGTCCCCTACCTCTGAAGGGGAAGGAAGGTATTCAATCATGCCCCTTCAGTGCTTAATCACAACTTTAATATGGTTTCCTTCCTGGTTGGTCGTGGCACATATTGAATTAGGAAGCAATCCTGTCCCAGATCCACAAACATACTGCCAACCTTATTTCCTCCACTTAATGTAATCCAGCCTAGGCTTGGATAATTGAAGGCTTTTGTTACTCCCACCATTCCCTTTTCACATGCTTCTTATACGTACAGTATATAAGTCATTTCTTAACCCAGTTGTTCTCTCAAAACAGGTGGTCTACATTATGTTCCTTTGGGGTCTGACTCTGCTTTCATTTACCCCGTCATAAATCAGGAGTAGCTGTACCAAACTGAATGGTATTAGGTCAGTGTAAAACCGATGCAAAGGAAAGAATTTATCATTATTTCCTGCTACTGTTCATTCTGTGGGAGAGGGACTCAAAAGGAACTACTATTAAGTGATATAACCTTTATTTCCCTTTTATGCTCCTTTTGGGGCTCTTCATTTCGTAAATTGAGACAATTCTGAATGACTCAAAGGTTCAGCAGTAAAAGCTGAATCTGTCTTCTGACTGGAGCACGTCTATGATTTTCAGGACCCCTACTCCTACCTGCTGCATAGTAAAGTTGATGCACAGTCATCTTTCTATTATTTAATGTCTAGAGCCCTTCACCTTACCCTTTTTATGAAATAGAGAATATGATTGCCAAAGACAGAAAACTGTAACACTTCAGTAAATCCCTGAGCCTGACATTGATTTTAATGGGTCCAAGATTTAACCATCAACACTTATTACAGAACTACGAATCACCTCAATGAATCAGGTCCAGTCTTGTATCCAGACTCTTCACACTTTAATTTCCTGTACTAACCATAATATGGAAGAGGGGATATTTGGTGGTATTTAAGAGAAAGGCAGAGATTAAAGAAAACAAAACCCAAACCCCCCCAAAATCAGACTCCCTCTGTATTTCCTTCAGTTTCATTTTTCATTCTATCAGGTTGATCCATCCTTTCATTGAGGGATGGAAGTCCCTCAGTAATCTGCACTGCAGTGTGGTAAAACAAACAGGACCGAATAACATCTGGAACATTTTTTTTCCCCATTGGCAATTACTCTGAACAGAATCAGAATACATTTTTCTAAAGTTTAGAGTGTGTGGATAATGAGGAAATTGTAGATGACAGATTCTAAACAGCATGATTATATTTTTTTCCTTTTTTGAATTTTAATAAGTTAATCAGTATCAGGTTGGGGTGGAGTAAAGAGAGAGAGGTCAGTTCACTGGGAAAAAACTCTTAGATTAGTGTAAAAACTGTTAGATTTTCCACTTAACTTTTATTTTTTCCTTTCTGATTTGTGAACAACTAAGAAAAAACATTGTCATAAACCTTTCTTTTTTTCCCTCCAAAATTACAGAGAATGTTACTGTGAATGCAGCATTTCAGATTTGATTCAAGATTCTGTAACATCACTGCATTTCTCTGCCCAAAACTGATAGAGACTATCTTTCATTTTGAGGAGATGTTACTATTTAATATCTAGAAAATCACAGCTTCAAAACTGAAGCACCCTTACTAAGAGAGAATTTTATCATGAAAACTAGAAACAAATAAAGACTGAAAAAATATTAATATCATGATATATTAAGGGTAACCTTTTTTTTTTTTTTTTATCAAAACCAGAGTTGTGTTTTCTGTCCTCCAAAGAAAATTTTTCATTCATGTCATTGCTAAACACTTCTGTAGTTCATGCCTTGGTCCTGTTATAATCTGTCGCCTAAACCTTCCCCCTGTCTGTTCTCTAGGGAATACAATATTTTAAATGCTCTTTTACAATCATTAGAACCTGCAAAATGTGGCATTGATAAACACATTGTTTAAAAAATATAGTGGCATCATCCTTTTACTATCATAAATCATCTCAGAAATAAAGTTCATAGTAAGAAATGCTTGACTTTGCTTAATCTACTGTTCATATAATCCTCTCTCAAAAGTTATTTAACCTCCAGTATAAAGGTTCCATCAATTCAGGCTCCTTTTGAGGTGGTTCCCCTGCATTTAAAGTAATTGAGGAGCTGAAGAGCAATCAGGACACTTTTTAGAGGAGGTGGCATAAGTTCTGAGTCTTGCTCCAACAGCTAGGACTCTTTTTTTTTTTTCTTTTTTGTAAATTCCTAATGGAGGAAAAATGTATTTCCTTTTCTCTTTGAAGGAAATCTTTAAATTTTTTCCAAGCATTTAGCCAAGACAAAATAGTCTGTAATGTGTGTGTTTGAACCTTCTCACACAGAAGAAGGTACCTCCCACATTGTGTGTGTGCATTTGCTTAAATTGTCTTCTTCTATGAAAAGAGGAGTGAATTTTGGAGCATAAACTATAACTACATCTCAAAAGAAAAATGTAAACCCCACTCTGCCTTTGAGAGAAATGGTTTAAGCAGTAAAGTCCAACACAGGTTTTATGGCTATGACTCCCACCTGGAAGTAGGACATATTTGCTTTAGACATAACATGGATATGTACACATTTCTACCTTAATTAGGTATAATGTCTTGGAATACTCTGGACTTTGACAATATATAAGTATGCACATGTACAAACACATACTTTGGTTTTGAGACATGAAGTTGTACACTTAGATGGCCATTATAATATTTGGCTATTAAGTCTCAGTGATGCTATCCTGCCATCCAGAGCAAAACCCCATTCCTCAATGGGTGCAATGATTTAAAATGAAGTCAGTATCTTCATCTCTCACCTCCTTATTCTCACTTGCAACATGAAGGAGAATATTTTGTTTACCCACCACCATTACTCATAGCTAGGGAGAAACACCCTTGTGAGACCAGGAGGGTTGATTCCCATCTCAGTCACCCCAGTTCAGCCCCATTTCAGACTGGGAGGGCTGCACCTAGTCAAACTGGTACACAGGAGGCAAAAGCTGTCTTTGGCTTAGCTGGAGGAACCCAAGAAGACCCCCATGGCAAACATCTTTCGTGAACATATATAGCATCAGGGTTTTATGGCTCACCCCACTCTTTCAAGCCCTCCCAGTGGTGTGGGTTTTGTGGGTGAGATGTTCAGGCTTAGGCTCATGAGCATATTTTGTTTCATCAGGGTATGAGTATGAAAACAAGGGCATGAAAAAGGAGTGGGCAAGATGGCTGGGTGTGAGCCACACCGGGAGTCCAGGCAGGTTGCTGCCGCCCAGCACGGTGCTCTCTGCCTGGGTTAGGTTAACTAGTAAGCGAGGTGTGATGTGAGTCAGCCCCAGGACTTGTCCAAACACTTCCAAAAAGCCTACAAGAAACATTTCTGAGGTGGGACCGGCTCGCAGTGGGAGTGGGGGAGTTGGAAGGGAAGCGCATCCATAGTACACACGGGTGGCAGTCACGCAAAACCTTAACTCTCACCGGGCAGTGACCCCCGTGTGTTTTCATGTTTATCTAAAAAGATAAAAGGTATGTGCTTGCTCAGGAATGAAAACACAGGCAACGCTCAAACAGAGGAAAGCAGAAACAGCAGTTTAAGAGGCAGGGAAATGTAAACCAGCACTGAGAAACATTTGACTTTTTTTCTGTAGAGGTCATGGCTGCATTACGTTGAAACAAATAGGAACGACTGAGCAGAAGGTTTTGATAATGTAGAGCACAGCTCTTCTAGGGATACTTCTTACTGTCAGAATTTGTAAGATCCTAAAGCTAACAATAGAAATATGACCAGAGTGAACAGTTTCAGATTTTTCTAATTGTAAAGGAGGCACTGAGTTCAGGATTTCTCAAATGAAAGAGGCAACAAGAGGCAGAGCTTGAGAATGTGCCTTGTTTTCTGCATAAGGCCCAAGGAAGACCAGGTGTTTCTTGAGAATTTTTCAGCTGTTTCAGCTTCTTTACCAAACACTGGGTAAAACCATGACAGTAAATACTGTCAGGCCAACATAAAATAAATGAAATTAAGGTGTAAAACTTCTAGGAGGGAGTGTTTTGTTTAAAAACATGAAGGCAGATTCTGAGTGGATACAAATTAAGGTTGCTCCAATGAAAAACAGCAATTTACATAAGGTGGATGGAGGCTGTGATGTTTCTTAAGTATTGCCTTTATACATATCTGATTTGATAAAAAGTGCTAGCAAAGCAGACTCCCTGTGTACAGACACAGACAACACACTGCTCAGACAAAGGTCCTGATCCTTATCTTGCACCAGTTTCACACTGGTGCAATCCCATTGCTACCAGCCATTTTGCTCTGGATCTGCTCCTGCTGTTCAGACTTGTGTCAGCCTTGGGCCCAAAGTTTCCCTGTGAAAACCAGGAGAGAGAAAAATCGCAAAGAGGGGAGGAAAAGGATCAATTTTTCATTTGACACCAAGTGAATCATGACTTCCTTCTGGGATGTGGTACCTTTTCCCACTGTTGGCTCCATTTCCCATAATGCCCTTGACCCCGGGGGTCACCTGTCATTGGAAGATGAAGCTCTGAATAAACAGAGAAGACCCTGTGGTGTCTCTTATCTCTCGGTTTTGCCTCAAATCTCCGGGCGGAGTTTTAAATTATTCATCCACTGGTGCTCTCTGCGAGTTACACGTCTCTGTCACCTACCCCCCCTTTGCCTGCCCATTTGTGAGTGAAGGCGGTATCCTTGGGAACCTTATCAGAGATCACAGATTCAGGCTCCAGAAATGAAATAAAAGAGGAAATTGGCTGTATTAGCATAAGAGGAGTCAGCCTGGAGTTGAATACACACATCACCCAGAAGCACCACTGGCTTCTCTTATCAGCAACGTCTGATCACCACTTCTTTATACACACAGGCACACGGGCACAAACGCACCACACACATGCACACACACACTCCACTCTTTAATTCCACCCAGCCCATTCCTTTGTTCCAGCTCGTATGAGGGAACACACGAAATAAGGTCAGATGGCAGGAGCTTCCTGAAGCAGTTTCCAACACTCCCAAGTTCTCCTAGGTAAAACAGCAGCAAAGAGAATAAACAAAAAAAAAAAAAGATATTTATTTTTATGTTAAGAGAAATTATGATAATCCTGTAGCTTCCACTGGAGGGGAAAAAAAAAAAAGTCAGGATAAAGATTTCAGATAGGGAGGTTCTGTTATTAGTTCAAGTATGATTCCTAGACCAATCTTTCTGTTTATCTCTCTCTCTCTAGTGTCTCAGTGATAAAGTATAACCATGGTTTATGAGGTTTTTTTAAGAATATAATAACCTGATATACATATAACATAATTAGGCATGTTTTTGAAAATAATTATAGTGAATAATTTTGAAATTTAGAGATGCAGATTTATGCAATTGAAACAAATTGTTTTCCTGTGCATCCTTTTACATAGAGACGTTATCTCTGATGCTACTTTTGTGGCAAATGCTATACATTGTTCCTTTCCAATCAGAAAACTGCCCTGGAAAGGAAAATTTCTTTTTATTCTTCATGGCATGGTAATTTGGAATTTGAAAATTCTGCCTTCCTTATGTTGGTTGGGACATTACTGTATGTAAGGCTTTGTATTTTGCTGCATGTATCTTTAGTGATAGACATTATTATATTATATTATCAGAGTTGATGCTGACAGGGTGGCATCTGCTGCCCCTGTTGCTATGAATCTGGCAACTGGAGAAAAAAAAATTATCAGAAGGATTTGACACTACAGACAGTGGAAAATAGGCCCTGTGAGATCAACTTTCCTCACATTTTAGGATGGCTTCTGTCCACCTTGTGAAAAATAGCAGAAATTAATTTCCCTTCTTTTGAGAGCGGTTGTTTTGTTAATATCCAAATTTGCTACTTTCCATGCTGGGTTTTACTCATGCCAATATCACCATATCTCTACAGAATGAGGCTCTTTTGTTCTCTAATGAATATTGCCAGCATCACACAGTAAACATGTATTGGTTTTACACAATATAAGTAGTGGGCTAAAGTCTATGGCCCTTAATTAAGAAGAGTTTTAACTGAAATGAAAAAAAATAAAATAAAAAGGCAAACAAACAAAACCCCTAAAGATTTTCCTTAATTTTTAATGATGGAAGGAAGATGAAATCTTGAAGTTCTTTATTTTTGGGTCAAGAAATGCAAAAGAAAAAAAAAGTTGTAATTGTAATGGCTCCAACGCTCTTCTCAGTGCTTTTTATACTGGAGTCATTACTTGTGTGCATATCAGAAAAAGATTGGCTTCATTCATGTTGCCATGGGTAAAAGACAAGATGATGGCTCAATAACCCTTTTCCTATATTCAAAAATTTCTATGATTATTTGTTTCATTTCCCCTTTGATCTCTGCAAAGTCCTACCCATGTCCTATCCAACCAGGGTAACAACTATCTATGTTTACAAGACCTTGATGATGTTCAGCAGAAGGGATTGTACTATTATACAGAATCCACCTTAATTGGACTCTGAGTGGGAGGCACGATATATTAGTTTGCAACCATATGCAAGACTGATGCCAAATTAATCCACAAAATGACTCTGGATCTACTGAAGTTGTTGTCAAAACAGTCACTGACCTCAGAAAAGCCAAGCATACACCCTCAATACCTACCTCTCTGCTCTTGCAGTATTCATCAATGTAGGAGGCCATGGTACCACAAGCTGGGAGGAAGATGAGTATGATAAGAATAGCAGAGTTCACTTTCAGTTGTAACATGAAAATCTTCTTCAGTTCCTTATTTATATGTAAGTTGTTCTAATTTGACCAAGAGAAGAGCATCTGTTTTCAGTGTCAACAGCAGAAAATGGGGAGTGTCATTACAACTTCTAGTTGTGTCATATCTGGAGGTTGAAAATGAAAATCTATGTATTAATGAGGAGTTTGTACGGATGATACGTACTTAAAACAGAAAGGAGAGCTAAAGACATGGTGAGTCATGTTAAACAAGATTAAACTTGTTCATTTACTAATTCAGCCCATCCAACTGAATGGACCTGCTATACGCCTTCTGTACAGTCAGGAGTTAAATCTCAGCTGGGTCAGTCATACCCTGGAGGTACTTGGTTATCATGAGCTTGCAAAGAGAAATTGGAAAAAAAGTCTCTTTCTTCACTACCATTTCAGTACCTTGGGCAGAATAGAAACAGACCAGAGATCCTAAACTATAAAAGTATCATCAAAGTTCATATCCAGAAGGTGTGACCCCAACACTTTGTAATATTTAATGGGGCTTGTGTGAATAAGAACTGTTTTGCTATTTTTTTAATTAACTCGTTTAATTATTTTATAATTTTTTCTTTCCTGTGAGAAAAAATTATCCAAGAAGCTGCTAAAACTTACCATATAATCATGGTTATAAAACTGACAACAAAGCAGTTGTCCCTTTGTATGAAGTGACTAGATATTAGAATTTTCTTAGTCAACAAGGTCAGCATTTCACCATTAGAATTAATGAAAGCAAGATTTAAACTTTCTAGGTATTCCTGAGGTCAATTGGAGCTTCCCAAATAAGGAGTACTCTTCTTCATCCAAACTTTCTAGTATTACTTCCTGACAGAGTTATGGCATTAACTAACATTCTTCTAAGATCTGGAAATCCCATAGACTGTGCAGTTTCTGTTTAAGTCAGTGTTGCAAAGTTCATGTGGGGGAATTTACAACCTGTCCCATGGAGCTGGGCTCTGTTCAAGGTATAATAATGCTAAAGGTTTCACCTTCTAAATCATTTTGGCTCATTAAACATAATTTTAGTGAAAAGATGTTTGAAGAACAGCTTATAGTGCTTGTGAATTTAGTGGAAAAGAAGTCCCCTTCACATGAAATAAACAGGAGGTTTGATGTTTCTCTCTTAAAGGACATCATGACTTTTAACTTTTGAAGATGCCAAATTTTTCCTAATTCCGTGTTTTCTGAATCTCCCAACTCATGTTTTTTACACATAAACATTTCATTCTGTAGTAGATTGGGACCTTTAAAGGCACAAGTATCCTGTCTTCTGGAATTCAATTGTATTACAGGTTCTAAGCCAGCTACCTCAAACAGACTATGCCGTACTCATCATGCCTGAAGCAACTTTTTCTTCTCCAAGCCTCCAACATCCCTTCAAATCCAGGTTGTTTCCATGTACTGTCTCTATATAACTCATGTGGTCAAACTTTCTGTCTTTTTCCAACCTGAAGAACAAGAACTGTATCTATTCCTTGAATGAAAGTTGATATGTTTATGCAATCACACACGAGTTTGGGACTCAGGGACATGTGCCTGAAGGTAAGCAGTAAGTCAGCCTTGAACAGGGCTCTGCAAAATGTTCTGGAGTCAGCCTATACTTCCTTTTGTGAGTCACTACAGTATATTCCCACTTACTGGGTAAGAGGCAATTGCTTGTTTTAGCACCATCTGAGTAAAATGGATGGCAATCTGGAAGGGCAGGAAACTGCAACCTTCCCTTTCTGCAACAGGTGTATTGTGGTAAGTTTGCTATCTAGTATTTACCTCACTGAGGAAATAAGACCCTTACATCAAGAACTAAGTCACAGCTTCTTTAATGGCAAGTTTTGGAAGCTGATGTTTCTATAACGTGTGTGCAGATCATGAATTCATTGGATCATCCCACTGATAACAAACCTCAGCCTACAGGAGCTTTTCATTCTGAACACCTGATGTCTTTTGAATTCTTCCCCCCTCTCCAATGTGTTCCCATGTGAAGACAGGGTCGTTGCCTTGGACTCCAGTTTATACTCTTTGCATCTAAAGATTTCAAAGCACAGGGTAGAAGCTGGCGGCCCAGGTTTGCATTTGTCAACATTTCACCGATGATCCATTTGTTTATACAAGTAAAGGTGGCAAAATATCCTTTTTTGTCTTGTCTTGATAAAAATTGATTACTAAATACATGCCATTTGTCACTCATGTAAGGCAGTGTTGTATTATGCCTATGTAGTATGCAAATGAGCAGAGGAAAAGAGGACATTTTGGAACTTGGTTAAAACCATAGTCTTTTTTCAGGGCTAAACCTCAGAGTTCCAGTCTAGACACCATTCTCATGATCAGCTGGCTTTTCCATTTTGATTGTGTCAGGGGATAGTGTCTAAGAGCCCTCTTTCTCCACAGGGACCAAGATCTGTATCTGTGCCATGAATCACACAGCAGATACATGGATACAGAACAAAGAATGTCCATAAAGCTCTCCAGACATGATCATTTTTATATTTCTATTTCCTAATAAAGGCTTAAATCATTTCCTTTTGCACTGAAGAAACAGATGTCCAGTTCCTATCTGGATCATATCCTTGCATGAGAACGAAAGAGCATCAACATGTTACTTCTGGAAAGGCCCACACATTCCTATGTAAACATTCAATTTCTGGGAAAGACTATTTTCTAATTAAAACTACTCAAGGTGCACCCGAGCTCTGCTTTCATGTACCAGAACCTACACCAGCTGTTTTCCTCTGGACTGCAAGCAATCTGATTCTGCAGTCATAAGCAAAGTATTTGTTCTCCCTTTCCATCAATTAAAAACCTGTATTCATACATACAACTGCCATATTTTACTAGGAACCTTTAGCAACCAAATTTCATTTCAAGAAAGTTTCAGGGACAGTATTATAAAAGAGGTTTTGGAAAAAACCCAAACACTTCATCAATGCATACAAGTTTGAAAAACCAGCATTTGCCTGGGAGGCCAAATATTCAATGTTCAATAATTTGGATAAGGTATACTAACCTTTACTACTTGTGAGCACTTTTGAAGGTGTAGAGGACTATATTCAAAAGACCCAAGGAAAACAAAAAGCTTTTCTCCTAGAGACCTCTGTACTGCTTTTTAGATGGTGATGAATTTCAGGTGCTACTAATTTGGACAGAGTTCAGACCAATGTAGGAAGCACACTGCTCATGTCCAAACTAGTCATGGAAATTAGATTCTGTATCTGCTCCTGTTCTTCCACTAAGAAATGTAATAGGATATTGAAAGTTTTCCTGTACTCAAGTTTTATTTAGGTTGGTATTTCCCTGTCATGTGCTGAACTTGAATCTCACAGCCATGATTACAGAGAGAGCTGTAGAAATGTAGGCAGGTGAATTAGTCTGTGTATAGGAATACACCTCCATCTATTCAACACAGCCAGACCTTTGTGTGAACAAGACTAAAAAGTACACTACACTGGTGACAACAATCTGGGTAATTTAATGCAAAATAAAATTAAACAAAATAAATTTTTTAAAAATAATGTTAAAAGACCAATAATTTTTAACATTCCAACTTTTTACAAGA
The DNA here is from genome assembly GCA_013397135.1 of Pachyramphus minor. Taxonomy (NCBI): domain Eukaryota; kingdom Metazoa; phylum Chordata; class Aves; order Passeriformes; family Tyrannidae; genus Pachyramphus; species Pachyramphus minor. The sequence goes on along the minus strand of VYXB01004600.1, from coordinate 16,736 downwards.
CATAATTTATGCATAGACTTATGAAAGCACACGAAACCTCATCAGCCTTCCTGAGTGTCATCCCAGAACGCTGCTTCAGGTTTCAAAAACAAGCTTAGATTGGGATTTCACCCCACAGCTGGGGTGAATTTTTTTAGGCAATCTCAGCTGGGGTTTTGGTTGCTTTTTGGGCTGTTTTTTTGTGTGTTTTTTTTTTTTTTAAGAGTGGTGATTATCTGAAAACACAAAGCTCATGAGCTCTCCATGTGCATGTGCTGGGCACTGGACAATCACAATTATAAAACTGTAACTAGCCATTACACTTGTTCCCAAAAATATAGATTATTTTCACACTGGTAGGAAACATGATTTCTTTAAGGAATTTTCCTAAATGCTGTGAACTGTCTTTGAAGAACCTCAGTTCTCTACATCCACCTTTTGGAGAACCATAGGGAAAGGTAGACAAGTATATTTGACCAGGTGAATAACACACTTCTGGCAGACTGTGGAACCCCTCCCTCTCTGGAGCCATTCAAAACACACCTGGACACGTCCCTGTGTCACCTGCCCCAGGTGACCCTGCCTTGGCAGGGTGGTTGGACTGGGTGATCTCCAAAGATCCCTTCCAACCCTAATGATTCTGTGATTCTGTACCTCGAGCTTGGTATAATAAACTAAAAGCACAACTGATTTTAATTCCTAGTTAAAACCAGAAAAGTGTAAAAAAATAAATAAACACAGGTTTTATATTCCAAAGTATGCAAATATCTTCTAAAAGTATTAAATGTGTAATACATTGGCCAGGACATTTCAATCAAATCAGTTGGCAGTTTTATTGATGATACTTCTCTACTCTTTGGCACTGCAAGAGATAATGATTAATTAACAATATTAGCTTAGTGCTAAATGTCTGAGGTTCTGTATTAACTGAAAAAAACCCCAAACATATCTGCAGAACTACTCCTGGTTTACATCATTTGTGATGCTACCCTAACAAAAAGGTATTGATTTGCATCAGGCAGTCAATGTGCTGTGTGCAATTCAGGCTCTACAGGTAAATGCAGTCCACATTGATTTTAAAGGACATCACTGAAAACTAGAAATAAAATATGCAGTTATTGTACAACTTAGCAACTCTCACAGCTATTCAAGCTTTATTATATTCATACAGAAAAATATGGGAGTGCAGATAACCAGACCACCCTGAAAAAAACTCATTTAAAACTGGACTTTGGAACTCCCACAAAGGAAAAAAAAAAAAGAAAAATAGAAAGGAAGACTTGTTTCTTTTCACACACAATGCTGATGTCTATTCCTGCTTGCTTCTTTCACACCAATGCATAATGTCTTTGGATGCTTATCACAATAGCCCCCTTGGTAAACGAATATTTTTATTGCAGTAGCCTTTGGAACTTTAACAAAGAAAGATGGGTAGATTCCCACCCACAACATTAAAGTTTTCCTATTCACTGACACCAAACCATGTTCTAATGTTTAAACAAACCCAAACGCTTGGGAAAATTTAGATTTGACCTCTGTGGGCATGTTAAACAGTTTACATTACAGCAAACTCTAGTTTTCCCTAATGTGCATAGCACTTTGGAACTTTGTCAAAACGGAACAGTTTCAAAGCTGTGTGATCTTCACCCAGGGGCCTAATTGAAGCGGCATGAAAAGTATTTATTTCTTTACTCCCCCCCCTTTTTTTTTTTTCCTTCTTTAAATTTTTTTTTCTTTATAAAGCTGGATCTGAAGCTGGGTACTCTCCAAAAAAGCTTATGAAGCCAACAAAGATTTACCTCCCGGTCCTACAACCCTAAAACTTCCATCGCAGAAATTTAGAGCAAAGGTCAGACGGAGGAAAAACATATTAGAAACAGCATGACAAGCCAAGTTTTATTCCACTTGAAAAGCCAGCTTTTTAAAGTTCTTTCCCTTTCATATTGGTTGTTTGAAAAGAGATCTGAAGAAAAGTCGAAATCCCCATGTAAATGCATATATTTTCAAACAGAAGGATACCTATGCAGATGCATATTAAGCTGCATCCAGCTTTGGTGGGCAAGCCATGTTTGAAGAGTGTTCCCAATGCAGCTGATGCTCTTGTCCTTTTAGAGTCCCCATTGAAGTTCATTTGCATCCAATTGAAATGAATATATAAAAAAATTAGATGTTTAATTTGCGGTTGCCAGTGGCATAAGAAATAAGCATACGGGCTATTTTCTTGCCAAGCAAAACACTTTCACGATAAATGTTCTGTGTGTATAGCTCTGAAATGTATTGTATATTCTAAGATTTATGCCATAATAGTGGCAGGTATTATAGTATATCTTACTGGATGTCTGGGGGTGTCAGTACAATCTAGGCAATTTATGAAAGATTCATATATATATATATACACATATGTATATATATATATATGAGATTGAAACATAAACAAGAGTGTAAGTGCACAAACTTATACTCTGCTCATGGCAAGGAGGTTGGAATTAGATGATCTTTAAAGTTGCTTCCAACCCAAACGGTTCTATGATTCTATGAGCTTGGTAAAACCTTTTTAGTGTATATTGATTTGAGCATCTTAAACCCAGGACAATCTAATAAAGGTTTAATATAGGAAAATCATAGATTTCTGCATGAAGCTACACAGGCATGAAACATAATATACATAATTTGAGCAGTCCAAGTTATATTCTTATTTATTCTAACATAATTCCATTGGTTTTTTTCAGGGTCATTCCTATTTATCACTTTGAAAACTGTTCAGTGAGGAGAAGAATTGGAGAGCACAGGCCCACTGGTACTCCACAATGTTCTATAACCAGGTACACAATCTTTCTTTCATCTGACTAACTACTTGGAAGGAGATATTTCAGTTCAGCTCAGAAAATAAAATCCAGCAAAGATTATTGGATATGCTTGCAGAATTAATATGAAAACTTTAATCATCCAAAATATATGAGCTTCAGTGTGTTCTTACAAAATCAAATGCAAATAATATACAGTTCCCTGGTCAAATCCTCAAGTGGGGAAAATCAACTAATCTGATCTATATCAATGGAGGATGGGATCTCTGGTTTAATCTGTGGCAGGATTTTCTCAAAGAACATTTTCCAAGTGTAATATTCGAGATCCTGAGAACTTTTGAAATGCCTCATAATGTGAAGACTCCCTGAAATTTTGAGAACACATCTCAAACTGCGATTTGAGGTTTGAGGGACATGAAGTTAAACTCTTTACAGCACTCTCTGAATATTTATAAGGAAGGAGAGATTTCACAACTACAGCTCCACAACATTTTAAGTACTTGCAGCTACTGTTACTGTCAGAAATGAGGGTCAGGGATTTGGTTTCATGTTAGGGGATCTCATGTCATGTGTAAATGCTTCAGATAGAGGGCACATATGATACCTTTATCCATTAACTGAGCAGTCTGACCAGACTTTTCACTGTGTCAGATTCTGGAGACTGATTATTTAACATTTGCCAATCCAGATGTACTGTATTAGTTTCAAACAGAAAAACTCGATGTTTATGATATTCATCTTCTCTCACCCCCAATAGGGGTTGAAAAAGTGTACAAAGTCATTAGAACCCTGTCTGTTGTTGTGTATTTTTGGATAGAGCCATAGAATCAAATCAGCATTATTTGTTAAAGAGACTGTATGCCCACTCTTGTGAAAAAATCTGATGCAATTTTAGAATGATTAATTAAATAGGATCATATGTACATGCAAGTGGATTCAATAAAAAATGTTTTCAAAAGCTATTCAATCTATTTGATATGAGCTATTTTAACAAAAAAATGTTCTCTTTAACCACTTACTTTCTAAGAAGAGTTAATTATAAAAAAAAAAGGACTAATTATTTTTGTCACTTTTTGCACATCTGAGTGAATCTACATGGCAAATGAATAGAATTTATTGAGTTATTTATGATTTTTTACAACACTGGCTTATCTGAAAGCATTTAAAAACAATATGTAGTAAAAAGTCCCTTTTCTTTGGAGATCCTAAATCCGGGAAACGCTTTGATATGTGATAAGCAGGCTGCTTCTACCTGTGCAGAGCCTGACACACAAAGGTGTATGCAAGATCAGAGATTCCAAAGTAATTCTGATTTCTGGTAAGGATACTGAAGAAGCACAGTTACATTTGCAATTGGATTTCCCCTTGGGACACTGGTACTAGAGAAAACAGACTTTTTATTGCAGTACATGAAGAATTAGCCATGTAACTAGATAAGTAGTACACTGTTACAATGGTAAAATTTATGCACTCATGCACCTGGAGACTTATGAAATATCAGGCACTAGATGTTTTTTAGAGAACTTAGGTGAAAATTAAAGAAAAATATTTGAAGCGTTTTAATTTTCTCCCTTGTTTTTATTTTTGTATTTGTTTCCATCCCTCTGAATTGCTTTTTCTGCTATGTGTTAGAGGAGGAATTCTTCACTCACAGTAGTAATGATAGTAATAAAGAACTACTGAGCATCTGACAAACATCAGAAGTATTATTTGCAGTGGAATAGTTGAAACAAACTTCTGTGTGGTCAGAGATTCTTCTTTCTCATAGGAACTCAGAATGCATGGACACAAAGAATCATATTCCTTGGTTGAAGCATTCTGCTTTTCTTGCCCATTTATCCCCCACAGCCTACCTACATTTTCCCATGATTTAGGATTGCAGCCATGACTATCAGATTGCCACTGTCCTTCTCACACCTACAGAGTGTTCTCTGAGTGTTACCCTTATTTACTCTTTGGGATTTGAGTGCTGCAGGCTGCAGAGCAAATTATATGGGAGCAATCACTTCTCATTAGAGTTCAGCCCACAAAGCCAAGGAATTTACTGATGTGATCAGTATTAGCTGTGATTATCTCTATTTTTTTAGAGATGTTGCCCACGCTAAATGATTCTTCATTTATTGTTTTCCATGCTCTGGGATTTGTCATTGTGTGAAAGTAATTTCTGGAGGAGGGTGACTCGTGTATGGTCCTTCCTTGATAGAGCAATGTGCAGAGCAAACATTCACTGTGGAGAATAATGCACTGCAGACAAACAAAATCAGATAATTCTTTGATTTGAATCCTAATAGTGATATCAGCCAGCTAAAAATTAGTATTTTTTACCTGATGAGAATCATTAGAATATGTATAAATAAGGGGACTAAATCTTTGCATAAAAGAATTGATTGTGTTGGTTTTGTTGTTGGGCTTTTTTTTATGAAAGGAATATATTTTATCTTCACTTCTATCAAACTACTATTCCTCAAAAAATCAAATTTTGGTAATATTCATTTAGTTTGGTAAAACTCTACTTTGGTTTCCTTTCTAAATGTAAATTGTCAATTAGTGCTGACTTGAACTCCTCTCTATAACGCCTTGAGCTGTTGCTGTGAACCTGAATGCCTGGAGGGAAGGATTATCTCAAGGTATTTTACATCCCTCCTTTCCCCCAGCTTTGTGCCTGAAAGTCTTCCAAAGGAGTTTCCATCACAGCAATCAACTGAGCTCCTCAAGATCTCTCAGGGTTAAGTATAATTACAGTAATTTTGTTGAAAATAAACAAAAAAAAAGTCTCACATTTATTTTGCATTTATCATTTAAGCTGTGATTGAGTAGTGACACATGAAGTTATGATACACTGGGGACTGTGAAAATTCAAATGGAAAGGCAGCTCTGTGTTCTGCAGACCTTAATCCCTGTGGAGGACAAATGGAAACAGAAAAATATTCAACAATGGTAGCTAAAGTGACCATCCTTCACAGTGGAGAGGGCTTCCAGTACATCAGGCCCAGAATCATTCTTTGCTGTTCAAACTCTCGATATTGAACAGACCTTATTTTCAGCTTCTCCTTTAGTTGTTTTTGAAGCTCCCAGTATATTGTTTATATGTGGGCTTGAGGTAATTTTCCCAGAAAGCCCTGATCACTCAGCAGAAATCACATTGCCTCAAAGGAGATAAAGATCGGTCCAAGTCAATGCATGATCTCTGCTCTCTCTTTGTTTTAATCATTCAAAAGTGAGTGAAAACACCTAAGAAACTGGAAAAATGATTCATATTTCATGGAACATACTATTACTTTTCAAAGAACACTTTTTGGTATTCAAACTGAAAAGTGTCTAAGTTAATTGCTCGTACCAGAGGGACAGAAAAACAACTGAGATGATTAGTAAGGATCTGGATCATGTTCTTGGAGTGGCTACAGTGTCCTGATGGTTGGTACTGCCCGGCATCGTTCTCAGCATCCTCATGAGCTCAGTATTCAAAGACCTTCACCATCACCTCTCCCCTGACTTATGGATTTATACTAAGCATGGAACCATGTGAGCTTGTTTAGGTGCTGCTGTTCCCCTGTAGTTTGTTACAGTCATCCAGTAGATTTGACTACTTCAAACAAGACTTTCTCTTATACTCCCTGCTTTTTGACAGATCAGGGGCCAGTGGCTTTTGTTTCAGGTGGTCATACAGACTCATCTTTTTTCATGGAATCTACATGACCACAAGAACTGAAGATCCCCTTCTTACTTCTAGTCTCTGATGTCATCTCATATTCTCCTTCAAAAGGCAGAGCTTCCTGTGATTAGATAGTTAACACTAATTGGTTGCTGGTGTGGCTTCCTCTTTCTGTTGATTAAAGAAGGTGTTTAAAAAGCCAGCTTTACTTGAGTAGTTTATTTTATATGGGACTAAATGGGATGTGTCATTTTATGTGCCTAATTTTAAATAGTTTAAGGAATTCCAACCGTCTCATGGAACTAATTAAACTTCATTAAAATGTTGATTCCAATAGTACATCATATTTAAAACACAGCTTTTTCTTACTTCCTGCTTAATATCAGAACCAAAGCTTTTTTTGATCAGTGCTTTCCTCATTTATTTCCTTTTTCTGTCACACCATTTTCAAGCATTTCTGGTCATATAGGTAAAAATCTAACCACACACCACACCAGTGGTGCTAAATAATCTCATTTTCATGAAATTTATGTCAGAGACATTGTGGAGATGATATGATCCCCTTCCTCTGTGTAACCTCACAGCATAGGTACTACTGAAATTTCTATTGCTCTGTTACACTGGATTAATATTTCTGAATCTTCTAATCTGAGAATGTCACATTCTGCTGATTAAAAAAAAAATGAAAAAGAAAATGTTTTTACTCTTTCACTCTTGTAGAAGCTTGTGGAGAAACATCAGGTGTTTTTAGCTCTTTGACAAGGTAGCAAAGCAATATAATTAGAGATACATGCTGGCTTTTTGCCAAGATTTGTCAAGCTATGCTTCACTTCTGTTACTCAGGTTTAAATTTGTCTCACACTTTTTGTCTTCAGCTTCTTTTCTTATGTGCTGGGCTGCATCAGCTGTTCTGTGGACCTCAAGAGGGAAAAAATGGAAGGAAAATTTTCTGTCAGTGATTTCTTTAAGATGGATAAAAGGCTGGATGGCCATCATAAAGCATGACTTATTTAAAATCTATTATGTACTGGAAAGCATATTGAAATGTAGCACAGATATTGTACCTTTATTACCAAGCTCCAGATAGGATCATATGCACCTTGAAAAAAATAAAAGATAGGTGTGGGCCACTTGTTAAAGATTCTTATTTAGGGTGCTAACGTGGACCTTAGAACAAGTTTCTTCATAATCCGCTCTTTCCAAAAATTTCTTATACAGCCCAAGAAAGGCTTTCTCAGACCTTCCAGCAGCAAAGTATCCACACGTCTGTGAAACAGCAAAAACAGTGTTTTCAACATCTTTGAGAACTTACACCTGGTAAGTGTGAAAGGTACACAGAATGTCTTGACAGGAAAGAAAAGGCAAAACACGAAGACATAAAGAAAATAATTTTTCTTGCAAAATATTTTTCACTGAGAAAATGTATCATGGTCATAAGAAACAAAAGAAGCGTTTCTAGGTTGAAAGGATTCACACATTCAGCATGCTTAGACAAGTACATGTTACTAATTAATAACAGTTGTGTTGTTTCCCATCTGAGGTGATCCAATATAAAACTAAAGTTCCTTTCCATGATAAATATTGAAAACTTGCAGACAAAAAATACATTAATCATCTTCTAAAAATCTTAAAAATGCTTTCAAAATAGAGGCATAAATGTTTTCTTTTTCAGCAGGGAGTCCCTTTTGACACTCTTCTGACCTCTTCAATAAGGAATTAATTGTTTCTTATTGCAAACATTATTACAGGTACCTGATTCTCCCCTTGGTGACACCGACATGTTTCAGGAATTACTCCATGATAGGCAGCGGATTTATTCCAGTACAAAACACGAAAGTGGGATTGTGTCTCTTTTGGTGGCAGCAGTACAATAGCAGCAGTACAAGTGGTCCCATAAATGAGATCTGTCTCCCCTGAGATACTTCTGTTTCTACTGGTAAAGAATTTGTATTTATATATTTTTAAGACTAATATGGAACTGTTTGTCAAGTATATAACAGTCGTGGACCTCTTGCCATATCTACCAGTCCCTCATGATGGCATTTTAGTTGCAGCACGATATTGAGGCACAGTTTAATCCTTCCTCTATACTGAGGGATTTAAAATACAAATAATTTTAGTTTGTGCACCTGAAGTAGGATGGGGAGGAATGAATGACCTGGGGCATATACTTTGCTGTAACTGGGGATTTTGAAGTCGAAATGTAGAACACCCTCATGTTGTGAAGAGTCTCAGTCCATTTTTTCTGGGAATCAGAAGCAGAATAACAGGGAACACAGGCTTTTATAGTCTTCAAATTTTCATCATCACCTTTAGTTCTTCACAGTCATTCAAACGCTTCATCTTATGGACAGAGAGACATAAACCTCATAGATTTGGAGCTCCAGAAATGGTTGGACATGAACTTTAGGATTTCCTGTCATAAAATCGAAGAATCTTCATTTCAATAATCAGGCTGAGGATAACTTGCCTCTTCACTTCCTACTTCCCCTACATATAGATATGAAATAGAAGTGACACAGAAGTGGCCAGAAAACAGGAAATTTGAGCAGTGGTGTGTTGATGCTGGCAGGTTTCCTTGTGTGAGGTATTTGTGGTTGATTTAGCAGCAAACAATATTAACACTGCAGAGAAACAGGCTGGGAGGTGAATGGTTTGTAATGCTCAGGATATCAACCCCCAAATAGGGGGTTTTGATGGACAAATTTGGATGGTAAAGTGGGAGCTTACTACAAAGTATAAGGGTTTGCTATAAATAGGTAGAGCTTTAGGTGATCTCATACCTAACAACTAGTGGAGAAGTAGCCTAAGAGACAGACTAATTCAAATTTCCACAGTACTGGAGAGAAAATAATTCTAGTGAGCTCAGTGATTTGACTTCAGCAGGTTCTGTGTCAGAACAGTCCAATAGGCAGAATACAAGCAATAACAATAGAAAGTTCATAAGCTAATTGAATATGTATTTCACAGAAAACCCCCAAACATCTAACATTCTTTCCAGGAAACATACACAAGAATAATGATCTAGATATTAACTTATGAAATGTTGCCTACAGTAAGTTACTGTTGCGTGTCTTTCTACTGTAGACAAAATGAATGGGAGGCTTTGACTTAATATAATGAAAATTTTCTGTATTTTCCTCAGTTGAGAAGCTTCATTGAGACTTTATATTAGTGTTTCATTATATATGAGATGGGAGAGAAATCTACCTGCTTTTCTCTGCCAAGTCTTTTATCAGACGAGAACATGTATTTCTGCAGTTGTGTGAAATAGAATTGCAGATGTTCAGAGCCTGTATCCAGAAGTCACCCTTTTCTTGAGGACCCAACACCAATTTCTATCATATCAATCAACAGCTATTTTAGTGCTAGCAGGGACAAGTTAGAACATGTCAGGGTGATAATGTGTTGCTTCAACTCCTGCAGTTTTATAAATGTGTGTGGAAAAAAAACCTAACCAACAACACAACAAAAATGGTTCTGCTTAAATTTCCATCACTGCAGAGTCATGCTCTGAGGATTTTGAAGGGAATAAGAATAAAGAGATGAATAAAAATATGGTAAATTAAACCTCATTTATACCTGACAAATTCTTCATGGTCTTATTCATATTAAGAAATATTACTGGTGCCTTACTAGATTTTCTTTTCATTAAAAAAAAAAAAAAATCTAAACATGTTCAAACTCTGAAAATTACAGGCTATATAGTAACCTTCTTTCTCTCACGTGTCAGTGAAACAATCAACTCCACGTATCTAGCTTGTATTTTTTATCTTTTTATATAGTTCAGAAGTAAAAGCTGTAGGGCACTTAACTAATAAAAAAAGACTGGGGTGGAAGAAGTTGCTCGTGCTAAAGTCATTCTTACAAACAGTTTGTCAAGATGTTGTCAATTTTTGTGGCATGATTTGAAAACTGTCAGAAAAATTGTTTCTATGTAAGGGTTATGTTTTTTGTTCTCCAACAAGAAGACACTCAGTTTGGGTTTCCTTGTGGTCTTCAAAACATCTGATTTGTTTTTGCAACCTGTAAATGATGAAGAGTCAGAAATTGCTTTACAAAAAAATGAGTCTCCACAGAAGTGTTGGACACTTTGAAATTAGGAACTTTTATCAACTCAGCTAGAGAACTCAATACTGTTTGTACACCAAAAAGTTGGATACTTCGAAGCAATTTTTAACCAGGTGTTTTATACCTGAACCTTCTAAGTGTCCAGGGAAATTCAGCATCCAGATCACACACAATATGAATACAAACTCTGAAAATACTTCTGTGTATGAGGTTTATTTGGCAAGGCTTTACTACTAGAGGAGGCTGCAGGAGTGGCATCTGTGAGACTATACCAGAAGCTGCTCCTGTGTTGGACAAAGTCAGTTCCAGCAGCTCCAGGATGGACCTGCTGCTGGCCAAAGCAGAGACCATCAGCGACAGAGGTAACACTTCTGTGACAACGTGTTTAAGAAGAGGAAAAGGAGCTATGGGACAGCATCTGGGAGACAAGAATGAGAAAATGTGGGAGCCACAGCCCAACAGACACACACTTCAGTGAGGAAAGTCCATGAAGGACAACATTTCTTGTCAGGGACCCCACACTGGAGCAGGTGAAGAGCATGAGGAGGACTGTGCTATAGATGGATTATAAACTGACCAACCCTGTTCTTACTCTCCTGCATCTCTCAAGGGGAGCAAGTAGAAATGCTAGGAGTAAAGTTGAGCCTGGGAAGAATGGAGGGATTAGGGAAAAGCAATTTTAGGTTTGTTTTTATTTCTCACGACCCTACTCAGTTTAATTGGCAATAAACTAAATTAATTTCCCTATGTCAAATATGTTTTGTCTGTGACAACAACTGCTGAGCGATCTCACACTCCTTACCCTGACCTAAAAGCTTTCCATAGCATTTTCTCTCCCTGTTCTGTTGAGAAGGGGCACTGATAGAGGGGTTTGGTGAGCCCCTGATGGTCAGTCAAGGTCAAGGTCAAACACACCACATTCCCTTAGAACTCACCGAAATCCCACCCTAAACCTTGCATTTCTCCCAGGTGTCTCGAGCCACATCACTGGTTGAACCAAGCTAGACCCTGCTTGCCCTAGGAGCCCATACAGCCAGTGAGAGACAGAGCTGGGATCTACTGCAGGGTGTGATCCAACCTGCCCAGGACCTCTGGGCAGCTGCACAGGAAACACAGGGTGGCTCTGCTCCCATTCCAGGTGATTCACCTAATTGCCCAGTCAGCAAAGTGAAATCATTCATTTGAACTTTCACTTGAACTTTCACAGCACACAGCATTATTTGGAACAGTCCCACAGAAGGCACTCACTGCTCCAGCCCCTTCAAAGACAGAGAAGAGGGTCCCATGAATATCCTCATCCTTATGATTCAGTTTGCAGGTGATGGCAGGATAACAACCTACATTTTATTCCCTCTATGTATTTCATGCAGTTCTTCCATCAGCTGCATTCTTAAAAGGTGAGTGGGCAACTCCTGCCCTGCCACAAATACACATTTTCTGGTCATTTATCTGCATGACACTACAGTATTTAAATACAAATTCACCTACTGTATCTCAAATGAAATACAATGCCCAGCATCACCAGAAGGAAGGCAGGGCACATAAAAACATCACTATTCACCTACTAGACCCAAAACTGCAGTGCTTGGTTTGTCTGGTATTTCTGCCACCAACAAAATAAATGTGCTGCATTAACATACTATCACTGAAAACATGAGGCATCTGATATAATGGGAATGTAACTCATAATGTTAAAACCTGTCTGAGTCTGCAAATAATTAAATCATTAAATCTATCTCCATCTTTTTGTCTCTTTCAGGAGGTAGTAAGATGTATACCAACCACTGTGAATGTGTTAAGTAAAGAAAAAAAATTAAAAAACCATTTATTTTCAAAGCCCAAAAGGAGCCATTTAATGCTGTAGGAAAGAGAATAAATTGCTGATCTCTTTTTTTTTTTTTTTTTACAAATGGCTGGGAGTGTTATAATGTATTTGATTTTTTTTTTTTCTAGGGGTAATCTTAGATGTGGAGTGAATGAAGTGAAGTCTGTTATCAATCCATAACATCTGCTGCAGTGTCAAGTGATGAAATGGGTGACTCCAGAGCCCAAGACAGCTGGGATGGCTTTCTTAATGCAGTAGGGTATTGTGCAAACAAACAGGCACTGATACCGTCTATGGTTGTCACAATTATTCAAGCTGGTGATACATCTTCCTGTATTAGCTGCTTGAGAAGCCCTATTTCTTTTAAAAGTAAACTACTGTATAACAATCACCCATTCTGGTCTCTAACTCAGCTGAGTGCAAACATAATAAAACATCGGAAATAAAAATAAATTAAAATTTACCAACAGAGCAGTAAAGCATAAAATAGGTATATATGAGCTTGGGAAAAAAAACCCAATCCCAAACAAACAACTCTACTCACAGTTTATAGAGCTAAGAAATAACATATACCTTTATAGCTGAATCTATACTGGCATGATTATTCTGTTTCTCTGGAGTGCCTCCCCATTCCTGGGAAATCTAATACATTGTTCAGAGAAGTTAAAGACCAAGAGTTAGGAAAAACAATTATGGATCACGACAAACATCCCTTTGCCAGGGCAGGATAATTACTGAGATCACTTAGGGGATTTCAGATTAAGGGCAGTATTCAAATGTTGCAAATATAAGGAAAGAAAATTAATTTAAATTTAGGACCCTACATACAAACAATCATCAGCCCTAAGTCAACAAAGCATTTTCTGCTTACAGAATATGTATTGGAAAAATTGCGTAAAACTGCAAGAGTCAGATATTGTTTTTATAAAAGAGTAAAACTCAGCAAGTAGTTTTCATTAAAACCTGAAAATTATAGTTTAGATTTAAATTATATCATTTAAGGACAGAATTTAATTATATATTCTCCACTCTCAAAAATTAAGAAACCTGTGTGAGAGAAATATATCAATTCAAATAATCTTTTTTATCATCATTATTATTTTTATTTTTCCAAAATGAAACATTTCAACCTTCAAGCAAATAACAGCAACATTTGTTTTTGGAAATCGAGCTCAAGTTGTGATATTTTAAAGAAGATCAGCAGAACTTAAAATAGATATTTTCATTTGCATTTAATAATATCATCAATCTAAATATAATATATAAAACATGTAAATAATCTACATATTTTACACACAACATATAAAATATGTATGTATTATCTTTAGGTTAAGCCATGACAGGTTTACTTTATTTTAGCTTAAGTATCAAACAAATAATATTTTAAATATTTGAAAATGAGTACTAATTATGAGTCCAAGCCCAAAATTTTAGGACTAGATTTTTAGACCGAAGTTTATCTGCTTTTCTTCCTTCTTTCTCAGAAAATACAACAAAACCAACTCAACTGACCACTATGATGATGGCATTGAACTCCCTCTCGTACATGTGGGAGAGAGGGCACCCAGACCTGTGGAACTGGTTCCAATCTCACGGGTGATGGTGAGGTTGTGGTGCAGAATGAAAGTTGCAAAACTAAGGGTTAAAAGGTAAGCAAAAGATGAGAATTGTGGGGTTGCTTGGATGCTCTGCCTGATACATTTGCCACTGCCTCACTTTTTCTCTGAATCAGACCTACACAGTTCATTCTGACTTAGTTCCCTCATATCTGCAGGCATCTCAAAAAGAGATGTGTTCTGAGAAAAGGAGGTTGTTTTTTTTCCTGTTAACTGAAGCTGGTGAATCGTTCTGAGGTTGAAGATTCTCCCTTCTGTTTCCCAAGATGTGATAATAAAATACCAAAATGCCAATTTTATGTTCTCATGCATTCCTTACTTAATAAAGGCACCTTATTTGCCTAGAAGTGAAGTATTGGTTATTGTTTACCAGGAGGCTGCAAGAACCCAAAGGAAGATTAACAGATTGTGTTAGTTTAATTTGGTGTGATCTGATTCTGTTAGATCTTCTCATCTGATTTCGTTTTTCTGAGCAGCGAGTGGAGAGGGCAATTTTCCAACCTATGACCTTTCAACAAACCTTAAGCTGCATCTGAAACACCAAGGTCATTACACATACATAGAGAGTGGTGTTTATCAGAAAAACTCATCGAAGGGCTGGACTGTCTGCCAGGAGTCAGACTGGGTGGCCCCAAAATTGCTGGTCATCGGTTCCTCTGCCAGGAGACTGGACTCAGACTTTTGCCAGTGAAACTTGTAGGGACCATAGAAAGAAAATGTTAACAGTAATGTTCAGGTTTGAGAGCACACATACTTCAAAATATCCTCAAATAATTTTAATATCCCTGACTGAATTTCAAAGTAACTACATTCTAGGCAGTGGGAAAATTTCTAGTTTTCTTAAGCAGCAACATTACACTATTGCTAAAGCAGTGCATTGGCAAAAAGCAGTGAAGGATGACACACAGAACATGCTGGGTCAGGGACATGGAGGCATAGCTCCCCAATAGAGTAACCACAGAGAAGCACAACTCCTTCAACTCAATCATGAGAGGGAAGAAAGTTCTCTTCCCATGCAGAAAGGAGCCAGGAGACATCTTCAAGGAGCTGTAGAATGGCCCTTCCAGCTTCCAGTGAAATGGAGCAATACCAGCCTTGTTGACATCAGGAGAACACAAGGAGCTTCTCATGTAGCAAAAACTTCTTCACGCTGAAGGAATAACCTTTGTGTGGAGACCTGCAGGCAGAAAAAATTAATACCAGTTTATTTTTCTCATGTTCCTGAAGAAATGATCTTCCATTTGATCAAACTCTTTACATTCTTTTTCCACTCTTCCTCATATTTTCCTTTCAGCCTTAAAAAAGTGTCAGCCAGATGCAATAGGTAGAAATTTCAAGTGTGTTGAAAGGCTCAAGGTTACCTTGAAACTGGTAGCGTATAAGAGAGGGTCCATAGGACGTACCATATTAAGAGACCTAATTAGAGAAAAACAAGGTGGAAAATTCAACAGCTGCAGCATGCAAAAATATTAAAATCCATTGATATTACTGTTTTTGAAACCATGGACCTCTCAGAGACTGAGACCTGAAAGTGAGAATGTTGCAGGTTGAACTTCTATAATTCACATCATTCAATTCATTCCAATAAAAAAAAAAAAGATTGAAATCCTCAAAAACAGCAATAACCTGTCTCTTCTTGGAGAGTGTTCTACTTCATTTTCAGAGTGTGGCTCCCTTTATATAAAAAAATAGCTGAGGTAAGATGTATTTTCATGTCTATTCAATTCTCATCATATTATTTTTACATAACATCTCAGATAGAAATTAAAACACTTGATTTTGCAATACTTGTCCACTTCTGTTGACAGACCCTCGTAAGCATGTGCTCACAGCACAGCTATTCCTGCCTTGAGAAGGTGTGTCATGGATTTTGTCTGCTCATGGTGTGAGAGACTGCATAAACCAAGTATCAGATTGCTTGTTTCTTCTCTTGTTCAGCTGCCTTAAAAAGCAAATTAAGAGTGTCCTTAAAGGCTGTTTCCAAAAATACAAAGAAGCTGTAAACTCCTTGCAGAATTTCACTGGTTGGANTGTTCTACCCTGTGTTCCTTTTGTACAAGTGTAAGTGAGGTACAGGAGAGGATGAAACCAAGACAGTGAGAAACAGATGAAAAAGCAACAGAAAAGTCTAAACAGAGACATGTGGAAGCCCCCTTGCCCAGTTACCTACTGACCCCTCTCCCATTGACTCAGAAGCCTGTTCTCATGAGAACTTAAAGCCTGTTCTTTAAGTTCTCAATTCCCTTTGTCTCTCATGTAAAAGATTGAGGACTCTTTGGTTGATTCTAGTGCTTTGTAATTAAAATAAAATAAAATTGAAAAGTATATAAAACTCTTGCAAGCAACTTGTCTCTGTAATGCAGGCTCATTGAGACCAGCACAGGGTGAAGGGGACAGAAACTGAAAACATGAAAGATGTGGATACTTTGCCAGTAACCAAGTGCATGTGCTCAGAGCCTTTCAGCTTATCATTATGCAGATATGTGCCCATACTCAGCAGTACCAGGTTAAATTCTGCCCTGGAGCAGGCCCAGCAGAGGGGCACAGAGAGGATGAGGGGACTGGATCACCTCTCTTACATGGAAAATCTGAGGGAGCTGGGCCTGTTCAGCTGTGAGAAGAAAAGATTGAAAGGGGACTTATCATTGTATGTGAGTATCCTGATGGTGCTTAGAAATGGAACAAAAGACAACGGGCAGAAACTGGAACACAAGAAGCTCCATCTGAGGATGAGAAAGAACTTCTATATGTAGGAGTTACTGAGCTCTAAAACAGGCTGCCCAGAGAGG
>VYXB01004599.1:12812-24845 GCA_013397135.1 Pachyramphus minor | reverse complement strand
ACCCAGCACAGAGTGCCCCTGTCCAAGCCATGGGCTGCCAGCTTTTTCAGGAGTATATTATGGGAGACAACGTCAAAGGCTTTGCTGAAGTCTAGATAGACCACATCTACAGCTTTCCCCCCATCCACCAGGCGAGTCACCTGATCATAGAAGGAGATCAGGTTGGTCAGACAGGACCTGCCCCTCCTAAACCCGTGCTAGCTGGGTCTGATCCCATGTCCACCCTGAAGGTTCTGTGTGATTGCAAATTTAAGGTGCTGTGTGATTGTTCAAATAAGGAAAATTGCATCAAATTTAAAATTGCTTTTGTAACAACTCAAATGTCGTTGGGTGTTAACATGTAAGCAGCAAAAAGTGAGTCCAGTAGCCACAAATGGAGAAGTAAGCCCATATTCAGTCACTGCCTTCTTAGCATACCTAAGATTGGGTAGGGAACTGGTTCCCAATTCACTGTACCAGCATTATCATGAAACACAGGAAAAATTTTCATTAAATCCAAATCTCCTACATCCTGTGCTTGTCTCCTTGGTCCCAGCCACTTTTCATCTGCAGATGTGGCCTGACCTTCCTCATCCCTTGACTCCTCTTCCCATCCCTCCAGAAGTTCCTCACTTGCCAGTAACCAGGCATGGACACCACCATGTTGCCGGATGTTGACATTACCAGAATCAGAAACATTATGGATATGACTCCTTTCCCCGATCTTCCAGAAGGAGGAGGTTTTCTGGAGGTTGTTAGTCTCAGTGGGAGGGTATTTGGTGTTAGTGGGAGGAGTTGCATCACTCGCGTCGCTGTCGTCATCGCACAAGGGAGGAGGATGTGCAGATGACAGTTTCACATGCTTTTCATGTGAGTTAGAGGAACCGGCGCCATTTTTAAGGGTGGATTTCCAGCTGAACATCAATTTTTCGCACCTTAGTGACAGAGAAGAAGGGGTCTAAGTGCCATTTTGCACACGTTGTTTTAATAAGGAGAGAATTAGTCTCCATGCCACGAGCGCTGTCCCAGCATCTTTGTCCCCATGTTTGAATGATTTTACTAGACTGTTACTGAGTTTGAACTGTCGGTCATAGATAAAACCATCGGGGATTGCGTATTTATGACATGTCATCCATTTTGCTAGAGACTGGAGATATTTTTTTATCAGTGGGGTGGCCTTCTGCGGTAACGATCACTGTAATGCAATCATATAACTCCTTTTCATCGGATAACAAACAGGGCCCCATTATTTCTGATGACAGGCTCTACACTTATGGGGAGATGAAAAGGGTAAAATCTTCCCATTTGCTCACCTTCGTGAAGCGTTGCTGTCAGCACTGAAGTGCTGTCCTCCGAAGGGTGACGTGATTGAAGTTCACGAAGCGCTGAAGGGAAGGGGTCTNTTTATCAGTGGGGTGGCCTTCTGCGGTAACGATCACTGTAATGCAATCATATAACTCCTTTTCATCGGATAACAAACAGGGCCCCATTATTTCTGATGACAGGCTCTACACTTATGGGGAGATGAAAAGGGTAAAATCTTCCCATTTGCTCACCTTCGTGAAGCGTTGCTGTCAGCACTGAAGTGCTGTCCTCCGAAGGGTGACGTGATTGAAGTTCACGAAGCGCTGAAGGGAAGGGGTCTCACCAGAATCCCAAAGTGGGTGCGGGGAGTTCTCTCAATGTGAGAGACTTCAACACTCGCCCTATGCTGGGTGCCAATTTGACAGGGAGGGAAGCTGTAACCACCCCCCCGGAATAAGACCCAGAAGGACCACTCTGCATGCAGCCACGGGTGTGACAACAAAATGGCTGATTTATTCAACATGGGCACCAACTTCTATATGGCAGAGCATGGAAGGGACCAGAACTTGGGCGGAGACAGGGAAGAGCATGCAAAGGAGCAGCCAAACTTGGGTAAAAGGGAGGAAACATGTCCTAACATGGAAAAGAGGAACACTAGTTATGGGGATGCTACAATGCAGCAACTAGGGACCCATAGGAAGGGATATAACATAGAACCAATAGGGAAGAACTTAACTGGGGTACATAAAAGGGGACTATACATAAATATAATAAATTTGTAAATTCAATACATTTTCAAACTTGTTGTACAACTGGGATCCTGGCTATTAACACTCTAAAGCTGATCGAAACTCGTGCATGTCGATGTATGTCTTCTCTGATTCTGCATCCTCTTGTTTCCTCTTGTCCTTCTCGATTGTTTCTTTCCACTACTCATAGGTCTCCCTAACAGCACCTCCAACAGTTACTATTTTGCTTAGTCAAATATTTTAATGTAGAGAAGTACCTTTTACAGGAAAATTTTAGAAAGGTACTTTTAAAAAGTTTATCAGTTGTTATGAATTTCAACACTTTGGTCTTTATTGAACCAATATGTTTAACACTGAGAGAAATAGACTGAGAGGCACAGAGACAGTCAAGGCAAAATTTGGTCAGAAGAATTGCACATCAGGTAGATATTTTAGGTTTTGTGTTGCAAGGTCAACCAGAATTTCAATATTAGAGAAAACCTTACTCATTAAATATTGTCAAAAATGCAGATCATAGTTTTGTTGCACTGTAGGAATAAATATAAGTAAATTGGAATAAGCTTACCTGTATTTCACTTTTACATACAGTAATATGAAAAAAACCTTTGCAACCGGCTAGGAGCAATAATACTTTAAAATACTTCTTTTGGAGTCAGCAAAGAGAAAGTACACAAAGTTTACTCCTTTGATTTTATTGTCCATTAGGACTTAAGAGAATTTCTTATGGTGGCCCTAAACAACTCCTTCCTGACAGCTGATGAACTGATTTTAAATTGGACTTAGGTAATTAACATAGTTTCCATCATGTATTACATCATATATTTCATATCCCTACAGAGAAAACTGGGCCACTGGAAAGTAAGAATGACTTCACTTAACCAAAATGCAACCACAGTCAATTCTTTCTTAATGGGGCAACCACAATTGTGGGAGGTAAGACTGACAGTATTTGAGGATGTTGTTGACTTACTAAAAGTAGATGAAAACAAGAACTGTCGGTCATGTGACAATTAGAATCAGGCAGAGAGAAACATTTCGGAGAGGTTTGAAGAATTATACACATACAGAGAGAAAGAAACATTTGGCAACTTTTAACATTTTTAGCTCCTTGCTTCCTTTCTTTGTTCTTATTCTATTCCCTACACTGACTTTTCTTCTGTCTTGAACCCTTTCAGTATTTTCTTTTTCTTCTTTCTTAAATTTTCTTCTCATGCCTCTGCCATCAGACTTTCATCCTTGAAGTGTTTCCTCTCACCCACTGTTGACACACACTTGACTACATTGCAGTGATGGATTTTAATTACCTCTCCTGCTCTCCTGCAAGCTGTGGTCCAAAGGTGACTGCTACTTATGTAGGAGGTCTTACTTGAGGAGGGGTACCTTGCAAAACAGAGACATTTTCTTTTATTAGAAGATTTATTCTGTGAATTCCCTGGGCTCATTTGGCTTCAAGAAATGAACTCTAGCTCAACTCAATGGAGCAATTTCTGTTAACTAACCTTGGTTGAATTTCACCCCATGAACTCCAAAAATAAAATTTATTTTATGTGTTGGAAACTAAGGGAAAAATAAACTTTGGAAATTGAAATACAACAAAAGTTAATATAATAATTTTTCAGTAAGCTAGGGGTTTTTTTCAGTAAACTTTCACATTTATGTGAGAGTTAATGTTGTGAATTAATTATATTTTAGAGGGATTTCCAGAATTTCCTTTACAGAATCACAGAATTATTTAGGTTAGGAGAGATGTTTAAGACCATGAAGTCCAACCACTAACCCAGCACTACCACATGTACCACACGTTTCCTATCACTTGTCACTTGGGAGAAGAGACTGACAACCATCTTTTTACAACATTATTTAAGGTAGTTATGAGCAGAAACTTGAGCTAAAGTATTTGACATGGAGAAGTTTTATTCTACTAAATCTGCCTGCAAAGTTATTGGACCATTAAAAAACTGTGAGCAAAATAATTCTGCTACAGTATTTTTTATTTTATTTATAATAACTACTATGCAGTGACAGTGATAAAAACGTTTGAACAAAGGGTTTTCTGGTTTTTATGTGTTTTTTTGTGTTTGTTAGTATTTTCTGAAGATATCACAATAATTGTTGCCTCTTACTAATTAAAATTCTAGCTTTCACTTACTGCATACACATTTATAGAAATGCATACTTCAAGAAGTCAGATCAGTTCTGAGTTTTTCTGTAAAACAAAAAAGTTCTTAAAAGACCCTTCAGAAATAAAACAGAAAAATCTATTAATAAGTTAAAGAACAAAAATATATACAGAATTACCAGACAAAACTGGGATAATTATGAATATAATTACTGCTTACGAGCAGCCAGAATTTGTCTTATGCACTGAGGAAAAACTGTTGAAGCACTTTAGTATGGTCCTATTGTTTCTTAAAAGAAAGTTGTACTCTCTGAGGTATTCTAAAGCAAAAAAAAAGAAGCTTATGTTCCTGTTTATTCTATATAAGTAGAGAAACAGACCTTTTTTGCAAGAGAGCTCCAAAAGAGCCTTAGCCTTTCTGGAGAACAGTACTTCAATACACTCCTTATTTTCTTGCCAGGAATGAAGATCACTCTTTGTGGGATGCCAAGGGATGGAGCAACTTGTGTGTCTGTCCTGATACTGAAACAAGAGGTTTACAGCTGGGTTACTTCCATCCTCATTGTACAAATACACAATGATATAACTGACCCTTTGAATATCTGTGTTTTTATGCTTCAGAAGTCTCTTTTATATAATCTTGATTTTCTGACAGATGACTTTAGTTTGTGCCACTTCTCTTCTTACTTTCAAATTGACACTTCACT
Source organism: Pachyramphus minor (assembly GCA_013397135.1). Taxonomy (NCBI): domain Eukaryota; kingdom Metazoa; phylum Chordata; class Aves; order Passeriformes; family Tyrannidae; genus Pachyramphus; species Pachyramphus minor. The sequence continues at coordinate 19,986 of VYXB01004599.1, read as the reverse complement.
AAATCCAGTCATCCTGCTGCACACAGCAGGTTAACAACCTACCTTTACCAGATTAGCTGTGATCAAAGTGGAGAAATTTCTGTAAATATGACATATTCAGAACATGGGTTTCTTTCCCCTGAGGTAAACATATGCCTGATTTCTGCAATGAAATCCCAAGGACTGCTTTGCACGTCAGCTCAATAATCCATTTCAGAGGATTGTTTTGTTTTTAATTTGCATATGATTTGATTTATGGTCATTGGAAGGAACTAAGATATTTTAAGCTATTTCCTCACCATCAGGAAAACACCTTGCTGGACAGGGTTTTTTTGGAAAGTGCATCTTTCTGGACCACACTTTGTCATGTCGAGAGAAGAATGTAACTTTTTTCCCCCCAATTTAATGTTGATTTTTTCAAAACTAGAAATTCTTGCCATTCATGATTCTACTTTGTTACTTCCAAAAAGTGAGTCAAAGTACTCTTGTTAAGGAGCTTCTTCAAAGACTGATGTTTTATGTCAAGGATTTGCTGACATTCGAGAATGATCTGTATGGCTAAAAGATGTAAAGTTTAATGAAGGAGTGGGTGTTGCAAGTAAGAACATCAACTATGAGGGATTAGAGGACAGTGTTTCTTGATTAGTGTATTTTCATCTGTCAAGGTAAAAGGAAAGAAACGTTAATGCTTTTCACTGTGCTAAAAGGTTTTCGTTATTAAATCTATGACCTAAGTTAGTTTTATGGGAAAATCTAGGCAAATTTATTTGCAATATATTAACATGTCGATTTTATTTGGTTTGATTTTTTTCACCCTTTTATTCTTCAGATGTATCCTTATGCTTTGAATAAGGACAATCCAGACCTTAAACTGTGTTTGTGTATGGTCAATAGGGAAAATAATTCATTCTGAGGTAGCAATTTTTTTCAATTACTGGCAATATAGCCTGGTTTTAGAATGCAGGAGAAGATAACTCCACAATCCTTGCATTTGCTTTGATGATCACAAATTTTTTGAGCATTCTTGAACGTCTTTACAGGGTTGAAAAGTAGCTTATAGCTATGGCACACATAAGGTACTGCACTTCTGTCTTCAGAAAGCTTTGTATTTCTCTTCAGCTTGGAGAAGTCTCCCTCTTGCTTATTTCAATGCATAAGACAGACACAGCCTTATTCCTATCAGTATACCATTTACATTAATTGTCTAACACTTGACTTGTCACATTACTCTTACATCTTCCATTATATCCTGTTATGGGAGAGAATGTTTAATAACATTTTTGCAAATATTGCATTTAAAGTTATTGCCATATCCTGTTGGAAATCAAACCCTACTTCCTACTATTAATTCCTGAAATTTGACTCAGTCTATCTTAAATAAGAAGGAACCATCTGGTTTTCCATGCAAGGAAAATCAAATGTAGTATAAGAATGCTACGTATGCCTAAAAGCTGCTGTGAGATGCTGGATTATATCAATTATTTATAATAAAAATAACATAATAGAATATAATAGATATTAATTACTTACAAGTGTGTGGGAGGAGGGGGAGTGTGGCAGAGGAGGGTCAGGTCGAATTTCAGGGAGATGAGGTAATGGCCTATCCCACGTGGCAGCCCCTGTAGCCTTTCCCAGTGACCGCGGAGCAGTGGGCAGTCAAAATGCAATCCAGGAGCATGGCCCACACCACATCCCCTGGAACCTCTAACCCAGACTATAATCCTAGCATAGTAGGAATACTACCCCTCACCCTACTCTGGAGCCCTGGAATGGCTAGTGGGTTGGAAGTCCTGCCTGGGAGGGGTGGCCACAGGGGGCCAGAGCACACCAAAACAGCACACATGGCCTCCATCTTTCTCTTGAGACCTGCCAGGTGGCCACATGAGATCTGGACTTCCACAGAACCCTCTGGTGGTAGCTATTATTTTCTTTTAATCTCTTTTCTCTCTCTTTACTCTTTTTTCTTCTCTTAATCTCTTTTCTTAATATTTCAGGTAATTTAAAACAGGTGGATTGAATTTTGCTAAATTGTATGGGTTAGCATGTGCTAAGTCATAGTTTTGTGGAATTCTTTGTTTTGGCTGTATGTTACCCCTTTAAACTTTTTCCACGATCTCTTATTTTCTCCCTTATTTACCAGTAAAAGTATCTCCTGAGAAAACATGTGCATCGTTTTCTCTTTATGCTGTCTCAAGGTATTAAAGAGCCAGGGGTTCTTCAAAATATTCAGTGGGTGAATTTTTGGAGCCTTGTTTATTTTTTAGAAGTAAAACTCTTATTGAGCTTATAGCTCTAGGGCTGGGATCTTACAGCTGCTAGGCATCAGAAAAATCTTTTGATCAATAGTCATAGTCACTGACACTGAAAAGTTGTTTCAGAAAACTGTCTCATCACACAACATATTTTAGAGTTAACAAGTTCAGCTATCAGTATTATACTTTTGGAGGAGAATTTCAAGGGCCTGTTAGACCCTTTAGGTTCTGTGGCAAAAATATTAGAAGTATGGACCTTTGAAAAGAATTGTTGTTCATAAGTATGGTTCAGTCATTTTTACTTGGTGTTTTGTAAAAAAAAATCACATTCTGTTTGCAGAAAGAATGAAACAAAAACAAAAACAAACAGATCATATCTGAGGAAAACAGACAGAAGAAATAACGAGAAAGAAGGGAAATATCACTTGCAGATTTTTCCCCAGATATCATGAAGAAAGAAGGGGAATATATTTAGATTGATTTTTAAAATGAGACTGGAAAAACTAATTTAAATCATGAGACCTGTAATTGTTAATCATATTAATCTCTGTTTTATTGTCACGTTTTAAACATTCATCCTTTTGACCGAGCTATGTCTAAAAGTTTACCTTGAGTCTTTCTACATCTTTAAAAGCTAAGTTGTTTTAGTGCCTCCATTCAGGTTTTGTTGGACTTTTTTTTCCTTCTTTGCTATCTGTGCTTTCTCTCTTGTAATTTTCACCTCATATGCTTTCCTGACATTGCCTATTTTTAGGGGAATTTGAGACTAAAAAATGGAACTTTTTTCCCCATTGATTATATTAACTTAGAAGTCAAACAATTCAAACTTAAGTTACAGTTATTTTATAAAATTAAACCCCACTTATTTTCTGTATCTTTAATAGTGTATTGACACAGACTGTGTACAAAATTTCACGAAATCACAGAATGGGTAATTTTGGATGGACTGCTGGAGGTCATCTAGTCCAACTTCCCTGCTCAAGCAGGGTACCCTGGACCACATTACTCAGGATACATGATAGCAAAAATATGTATGCATTACTGGAAGAATTTTAATTGCTTGAAGCAGCATTCTTGGTGAGCTTTAAAAGAAATAATTTGTTGCAACACAGAACAAAATTAGTCATTTGATGTGCCCAAGTCAATGTGAATTTCCAAGAGATAGAATGCTGAGCTCTTAAACGAAAATGTTTTGCAAATCTGATTGGCATCTGTCAATGGTTTCTCCAGGAATATTGTCAGCATAACTTACCACAGGATGCACCATTTCAAGATTATACTTATTGGCTTTTGAAAGCTGTAATTATTGAATCAACTAACATATTTTTTTCTCATGGAGACCTAATTAGATTCCTTATTTTAAAACTCAAGCATTAACTTAAAATAAGACACCATTGAAAACAAGAATAGTTTGGATGAAGTCTGTTGACGGACGTTGACATAAACATTAAGAGTCATTTAATTAAATAGAAAACTTAAATCAATATATTGAAGTTTATGAGAAGCTGAATAAATTATATGAGAAATGCCTTTACTAAAAATTAATCTTTAAAAATAACAAAATATATTTTGAAGTAGAAATAAAGTTCACTTGTTCACTCTGAGTAAACTTACAATTCATTTTTATACTACTAACAGTTAATAATGTGATGACACTCATAAGATTTCTATTGTACAGAAAATAGTACATAAGATTTAAATGAATTTGTAATGACTAAATACCAAAGTGTATACAGAATGAAGTTAAGAACAGAACTTGTTCTTATCCTTTTATTAGTAATCATGTCCAACTGGAAGTATGAATCTGTCAAGCTAAAGTAGTTATGGTTGTAGCCATAATCTTCATAGGTCATTGTCTTTAGAGCCCATGGAATGTATGGTGACTGACCTCTGTGCCAGTCCATCATCATTCTAAATTCACCACTACGATAGATTCTTTGAGGGTTATATGCCTGTGTGGGCATATGTATTTGCTTTCAGTTAAGGAGACAACGCTAAGTAAACTGCTGGCACAATTTCAAATTTCAAATTAAAAATTAGTGTGCCCTACCTAAAGGAAAAAGGTAAAAAAAGGGGGAAAACCCCCATGTCTTCTTGGTACTAAAATATCTAAAACATCTAGCTTCACATGCAGCATTTTGATTATGAAGTTTAGTTTAAAAATGGGAATAATAAGAAAAAACTTTCAGATTTTGTTTTGAAGAAAGTATTGTATGGTTTTGTTACCTCCTAATGCATTTCATTTTCTTATAAACCTTAAGGAACTGGAGGCTCTGGATACCTAAATATTTTTCAGCTATTTCTTAATGCTCTTCTTTTCATACTTAATGAAAAGTCTACCAACAGAGAACATTTAAAGGATCCATACTCCAAATTCAAGCATGATCAGAAAATTCTGCTGCTTCTGATGACTTTCCACCTAGTTCTGTTCTGCTGAAATTACTGTTTATGCCACAAAGAAGGAAGATTCTTTGAGATATTGCAGGGAACTCCATAACATGGCTGTTTATTGAGACTAGATTAAGGGACCTTAGATACATATATCAATAATTTGAAATTGTTTAGAGATATAAATGAGAAAACAAAGTTTAGAATAGGAGCTGAGGAATTTTACCTACTCAGTATACAACATTTTCCTGTAGTATCACATCTTACATTTTTCTTCTTCTAATTCTAAGAAACATTTAATTCCTTTCTACACATCAAGATGGTTTTGCATTAAAATATGTTGTAGCTGACAGACTAAAGCATGTAAGTATAGAATAGATTTCTATTCCTCAGGCTGGGGATCATGTGAACCAAAGGATTCCTTATCTAAATTTCATCATCTTGTAAACAGTAGTGAAACCTGCTAGTAATAGGCTTGTAGGACTACAATTTCAGAAGATGCTTCTACATCACTGGCATTAGTGAACTGGTGTGTACTTCACAAGTATATAAATGGATTGAATTTATACTAGTTATTTGGGATTTATATAAAATACAAAGTTCTGTGATGAGGATTGCAAATTGGCTTACTAAAAAGAAAATTGTTTTAATGAGCTCATAATCATTAAAAAGATTCCACATAATGTTAGGGGAGGAAATGATTTCCCACAACCTGTCAGAGAAATACTGTAGTAGAAGTACTGCCATAGACGTAGGGGCAACTAATAAATCAAAGCAATAAAGTCAAGATTGACTCCTGAAAACATTAAATAGGCAAAATTCTTTTCAATGACAGGAAGGGAGACTCCAGTATATCCTTCAGAGTAAGGACTCAAAACTTTTTTTTAAATGAAGTGTTAAGATGTTGTTGTTAAGATGCTGTTCTGCATAGATGCAACACAAGGATATTAAAACTGAGTTTTTGGCTAAAGGTAGGATGCCTATCTACAAAGTCTGTTAGAGAAGAAGCTGGGGCCCTTTTAGGGGCTCTTGTTTGGTACAGTAACAAAAGTACAAAAAGCATTGGTTTTCAATATCTTCCTTTGTCTGCAAATAATAGCTGTAAAACCTGTAGCTAAATACTGGTAGAACTCTCTTGAATATTAAGTATTAGCTCCACAGTAATTGCTGAGCATTTTGAATATATTGGTTACTTTGGATTTATATTGGTTCATATCTGAAATAAAATGTCTTTATTGGAAATAAGAAAGTTATTCCAGAAAAATTCCAAACAGTGTATCATAAATAATTTCCCTGGATAGGAGAAAATTATTTCAGAAATATCTATGAGAAGAAATCAATAAGTAAATATGTGTGATGTCTGTTAGTTGGTCTTTGAGGAGCTCTTTCGCTTCCAAGCTGAGACTATAAAATTATTGTAACTAGAACCCAGGTAATTTGAAATCGTTACAATACTTTTACATTTGCATATTTATGTTATGGAGACAGCTTCAGTTTCAATAGATATCTTCTATTTTCGACACCTGACACAATAGGTACATGAGTAAAAATTAAAGGTTTCAAATACTATTGGGAATACAGTCTTAACATTGTCTTTATATGTCTTTGGAACTTAGAGAATATAGTATGTTTTATAGCACAGTATGAGGAATTGTAAGAGGTCTTTAAGACAGCTATAATTGAATTTGCTCAGCAACAATACATCACTGTGACTTTTCAGAAGACTCAAAACTGTATCAGAGGCAGAAAGTAGTTTCTATGATATAGACACCTGAGTGTCTGACAGCCTTTTCTCCTACTTTACTTCACTTTTTTGAATTGATAATAATATTTTCACCATCTCTAGTATTTGGACTAATAAAAGGAAATAGAAAGACTGTAATCTGTCTGTATTTTCTCTAAATAAAAGTATGGAGCTATTAATTCCCTTCATTAATTATTTGTCTTGGTTATTCCTTAGATATTTGAAGAATACTCTGAATGAAAACCATCTTAGAGAACAGATTTCCTTGTAAAAATAAATAACTGTACATTTTAACAATTATGTGTGTCCTCTGCTGTGAATGTGGAGGAGTTTTTCAATTTTAAGTACTTCTTGTGTATTTGCCACTATCAAGTTTTTTGTATACTACAATCTATCTGCCTGAGGCAAAAAAAAAGGAGACTCTTTCCAATACCTATTAGTTTCTTCTACGTCTCCCTGGGAAGTAAACAGGTTCAGTTGTTGAGATGTAGAACACTAAAGCTGGCAAACTATTAAAGAGAAAAAGGAGAGAGGTTCAGAGGTGCTAATTATAAACACCTTTAAACACTCAGGGATAAAAAAAAAAAAAGAAGAAACAAAAAAGGAATCTGATTAAAAACACACAACATTGGCACAAGATCTAGCAAAGTATCTGAACAAGTTCAATTAACTATTACACTGCACCTACCCTTTAGGAAGACACACAAGCAATCAGGCTGGCAGTTATTTTTAAATATTATTTATTATGTGTTTTATTTTATATTATTTATATTTATATTTTTATATATTTATATTATATAGTATTTTATAT
>VYXB01004599.1:0-12658 GCA_013397135.1 Pachyramphus minor | reverse complement strand
TTTATATTATATAGTATTTTATATTTTAGTATTCCTAGCTGTTAAAAGCCGACATGTATTTATCATATTTAATCATAAGTCTTCAGTTTCAGCTGAAGGAAATGTTCATTACCCATTTGCTCCATGTAGAATGATAAAGATTTTTTAACATCTGAATATTCGGAAAGAAGTTTTTTTAGAAGTGAAAATGGTAAGTTTACTTACAGTCAGACAAAAAGATTTGGAAGCAATCCCAGGAAAAAGTGATCAAAACCATTACAGCCTGCCAGAATACTCAGGGTGCTGACACCACTTCAATTACTGTTCTCATTGTCAAAAGAATGGTCCAATGAGTTAATCTATTTGTGTAGCTATGCTTTGTGATGGTTGTATAATGTTCCTTTCTCATTCATTTCTAGTGTAACAGAAAAGTTTAATGTGCATAATCACAATCACAAATAAGAGCTGATCTTCGTCTTCCATTTGGCACATTCCTGTCACACTTATTCCTTCTGTGTTTTAATAGTTTGACATTAGAAATATTTCCTCAGGAAAGGATAAGTTTAGAATCACCTAGAAATCAAATGTTGAGTACATGCTTATCTCTACACTCTAGGAACAGAACAAGTATATACCCACTAACCCTTAACTAATTCCATGGTTTCAAGTATATCTCAAAGATACTTTCCGTGTGTCAGAACGTTTTGTTCTGACAAAATGAGGACAAGGACAAGTGAGATGATCTAAATAAACAGGTTAACTGCAGAAACTGTAAGTAAATACAAGGGTTTTGTTTTGTTGAAAAAATTTCTTGAGATTTGACCTTGTGTATCTCTGACATTAAGAGAATGATAAATAGGTGGCTCTGCAGATGGTATTGCATTACTTAAAATTAACAGCAAAACCTTTCTTCCAAGATGAGACAATTGAGCTACTTCCTGGAATTTAGTGCAAAATGTCAGATGTTTTTATTTGTCCATCAGCATCTGCAGAAATTTGAAATTGATATAACTTAGCAAGGCAGATTCCTGAAACACTGAGTGAGATATTCTCATCAATTTACTGTGCAAAATATTTTGGGATAAAAAACCCCTGGTGATTGTCATCCTTTCCTTTCTCAGTTAGGAGATTTTAAAAACACTAACACATTGTAATTGAAATCTTGAGACTTGCCTGATTCTCAAACATACCTTAGCACATTTTGGTTTGGTTTGTTTTTTGTTTGTTTGTTTTTCATACAGATACATAAAACCATGAGGCCTAATTCTTGTAGAAAGAAATAGATACTTCTTGAAACCTGAAAAGTTACCTAAAGGATTACCTCCTGAATTGCAGAACATTTGTACATCCATGGGAACTCTCGAGTTGCTGATGACTTTTTGTCCCTCTGCTGAGGTAAAAGTGATTTTTTCTTTATGGAACACCCCATCTACTGAGATAGTGAACCCATTCTCTCAGGAATCTTTGCTTGGACACAGTTTCAATACAGGAATTTCTAAACTTAGCTCATTACCATATGAACAACAGTGGTGTCTGGAGCAACAGCTGTTGTAGAGAAGTTTCTGGTTCTTTGACCACACATACAGGGTGTGTGCACAGGTAAATTTTAATGGCCATATTCTGTTCTTCACCACCTAAAACATTCATTGGGCTTATGCTTTGTTACCCAGGCACCTGGCATCAAGGTCTGAACTACTACATAGTAATAACAAATTGCCATATGCTCAGAATGCTGGCTGTTCTTGAAGCAAATGTGAAAATTGCCTTGAATTTTCAGGGCAAGTAAGACTAATGCTCTCTAGAATTTTTTTTTTTCCCCCGTCTAGAAAATCCATAGACAAACAATAAGCTTTCTCATACTTGTTTTCCCCCGTTCAGAAAACTGAGGTGTGGACCCCAGACACATGATCTACACTTTATTCTGGTACCACATATTTTTCTTTCCCAAACAGGGATAGCATTCTCATGCCTCAGAACTTCTCACTAACCTGGTACAATGCAGAACCTTCACCTTTTTTTTTTTTTTAACAGTCACCATAGAAAGTGCTTTCTCCTATTTCACTCTTTTGATACATAGTCAGACAGCTTTGCAGGTTCCAGAATGTGATAAGCTTCACAATGCTGATGTGACCAGGATAGGGTACTCTTTCTTAGTATAGCAATTACTTCATGGCCAAGTAACTTGACTGTGAAACTGTTTTTACCAGAAATCTGTTAAGTCAAAACTTTCTCTGAAATCATTTTGTGCTTCACTGGTTATGGTTCAGTCTAGACATAATCAAAACAACTTCAAATGAATTCTCTCAGGCATAGGTAGCAGTCTAATTTCATGAGTAGAGCAAGTTGCACAACCCATTAGAGAAATACAAATGCCTCTGCTGAAATATATGTTGCCATCACTAGACTAAACCTACTAACTGAACTAAGCAGTGAAACACACTCAGCCAGAAATGGAGAAAAGCTGATATCCTTGTCAGTGTTCCATATCAGAAAAATAAAATTAATTGCTCATGGGCTGTCATGCCAAATGTGACTGTTGATTAGGTTCTCTAAACCGCATGAGAATTACTGTATTTTAAACTCCTACTGAGGAAGCTTAGAAATTACCTGATGAGCCATGGAGTTTGTTTGAAAAGAAGATCAGAATTAGTGGTCAAGTATTACTCTGACTGATCATTGTAATGAAGTACAGATTGTGTGGCTGAGGTTCCAAATCTTTACTAGTCAAAAATGCATTTTTTGTCTTGAAAGTATAACACTTAAGGCTGCTAAGAAATCTTCTATTCTTGTTTAGTGATGAATGGGGAAAAGAATCCTAATGCTTTTACTTTTCTAGAAACATTAAAGGTTCAGAAGAAAGGAACTCTTCTATCCACCATTTGATTAGTAAGGCAAAATATAACTGCATAGAGAGTTTCATTTGCATAACTTGAATTGCAGAAGTGACAACCTAGGAGTTGTCATGAAGATGTGTTCTCAGTTTTAACTGTGTTGTGAAAAAGAAGTTAAAAAGTAGGAAACAGTTCCATAGTGTAACTGATGATACTTGATATTTTTCCTTCCATACCTTATGTATTCCTGGTTTCCCTTCAGTAGTGGGAGGTCTCTTTGCTGGTGTTCCGGAAATGAGCAATATGTGTTCTTTGAAGGGATACAGCAATAGGAATGACTTCAGCTTTTAAATAAGTCTTGTAGTGTTACAACACCATTCAGTGGGGAAACTTCTCATCATGACTAGAACTTCCTCTCACAAAACATCATCATGCTGAAATATATTTCAATAGTTTCCTGCTCAATACAACTGGCATTTGCAGAAAATTAAGGCAGAAATTACTGAGCTTAAAATGAATATTGGACTCTATCTAATTATGACATCAGTATATATATTCAGACTATATTCAGACTGTATTTCCAAACTGCATTATAACTACATCAAATATACTGGTAATAAATGATGGTACTGGTATTAACTGATGTTTGAAGTTTGGCAACATAACATCAAAATTCTCTAATGAACAGATTCCCAATTCTTATTTTACTAAATAAAAAGCTTTTTCTTTTGGACAATGTGTTTGTACATGTATGAAAGGTGACCACTGAATGGAATGTTACTTTCAGTTTCAACAGGTAATGTACCTTTCATCTCCTTTGCTCTTGGAAGAGAAAAAAAGAACAAAAAAAAAGGCAAGCAAAGGAGAGAATGCATGCAAGAGAGATGAATTTGGACTTGAAAATGGCTGTTTTCTGCACTCCCTTTAGGAAAAAAAACCTAATCAGAAATTTTGATATGCTGACTTTTGTTGCAAAAATATTTATTTATATAACTTTTGCTTGCATTAATAAAAAGTATAGTGAGGAAAAATGTTAATTTAAATTATACCTAAACCTCCATAATATAACTGGTGGTCAGAAAACTGTGCATATTGAATTACACATCACCTTTCCCTACTGAACAGAACGTGAATTTATTAACAAGAAATACTACCCAGAGATCCAAATTTCATCCTCTAAATCTTTTTTTTAGATCCATTACCAAGAAATAGTGGTGTTGTCAGTAAGGTGTGGCCTGCTCCACTATCTCCTACTTATTCTCCCAGCAGCAACAGCTTAGCTGTCTGTAAAGACACATAAGACACAGTTGCAGATCCTGTGAGCAGAGGGTTTAGAGCAGATTTAATCCAAACCTCTCCTATAATCAGGATCACATCAAGAGAACATTTTGACTTGAACCAAATCACCTCCCTTTTCGGAGGGAGAGAAGAGACTTGAAATGAATTATCTCTGCCTAAACTGTTTCAATTTTTCCTAGGGGGTATAAGTTCATACTCTCATTTTCTTCTATCACATAGATTTCATGCACAATTTTCCCCATCATAATTTTATTTTTTCTGTTGAAAGACATTAAGGCAGGAAGTTTCCAACCAGTTCCACCAGCAGTACACTACCTAGTGTAGTAGTGATTGATTTTTACTCTGTTCTGCTTGGGAAGACTGACTAGCTTAAGATTAAAGGATCCTGAGCAGAATATTTGAGTGATAATGCCAGCACAACATTGCTGGCTGCTTTTGCTGGCACCTGTACTAGTAGAGGTTATTCCTGTATAGAAACAGAGTTCTGCAAAGGAACAGATAGATGAGACATGCTCTTCTCCTTCAAAGAGGAAGATACTGACTGGGATGAAATTATACCACAACAGGTTTAGTACTTGTTATTCAGAAGCATGTTCCTCTGTCAATAGTCTTGTTCCCATTACTGTTGGCATACCTACACACATATAAATATACAGCTATAATATGGCAGCTGTGTGCATATACTAAAAGGTATGTAGAATCTTTGGGGTTTTTTTTTACATATTATAGCTATTTTATATCTAATTTTCCTTTGATTTGTTTCATCCATCTACTTCTGTTTGATCTGAGGAAACATTATACTACCGAATTTTTTGAGCAATCTTTCCTTATTTTGTGTCACTCATGTCGATCCCATACAAGAAACACCAGTTTTGACTGTACAGGTGATTTTTTAAAAATAATTTGATTACTCTCTGTACATCCTTTTTTGATAGAAAATTAATCATGAACTGTATGCCTAAGTACCAAAATTAGATTTATGCAATCGACATATTGAAACTAGTTATCTCCTCCTAGCTATTATTTTAGACATCTCTGAAATCTCAAGAGTTGCTTGGGTCTTTCACTGCTCAGCTGACAATATCTACACAGAGCACTGATTCTCCTAGTGCTGTATTTTTCCACCTCTTTGAACACTAAGATATTTTGTTTTACTTAAGCTATTCTAATGTCTCCCATCAACATCAACAACCAAAATTCCAATAAAATAAAATGATCCAGTTTATTCACAGCTCTGACCTAAAATACTGTTGTCTCTGGTCACGTTAGCTTAAGCAATACATAAGTAGCTTTTAGCACCATCTAGCTAACTCCTAATGTAACATACTTCACCAAAATTTTATAATGTCTTTTGGAAATATTTCGAGTCCATTTCCACAAACCTCACACATTGTTGATTTTTAGACCTCCGTATAAAATTAATCTCATGCATAAAGGCTCTACTGTAACAGTAGGCTCATTTTACATCTGATAAATTAATAGCAAGCAGAAGGCTGTCTAGAAGGACATTAATAAGAAGATCACGTAGGTTTTGTTCTATGGTGGGTGCTGCAATGCTGCCCTTCAAGCACTGGCTGCGTAGGCCAATTCTTCTCTCTTTTCAGTTGACACCAATGAGACAGTCACTTTAATGAAATGGATTTCCAGTTTCATCCTGATAGTTACGTAGGATGATAAATTTTTCAATGAAAGTCATGGGAGCTTAAAAAGATGTGGAAACAAAGCTGGAAATATTTTATGATTAATTTTACATGTTGTTTTCACCTATGATACGTAAGTGAAATTATATTAAAAGTGTTTTCTGCCTTACATAGCAAAAGAGCACAAGTAATAGTAAAGCAGTTCTTCTTTTTTTTAAGCAGTGAGTAGACCAGCAAGTGTGTTTTCTTCAAGTATAACTTAATTTTCCCTTATCTTCTCTTCCTTTCCCTTCTCTTGAACTCACTCAAATGTTGTCTTTACTGAGCCTTAAATTTCCTAAAAGATTCTAGTTTAACCCTTTATATTAGAGATTTGCAACAGTTTCCTGCTTCCAAGGTAATAAACCACTGTATTTGCTGAAACTGCCTCTTTTGGTCTCCTCATCATGCTTTCATTTTGTGCATCTCTGCCATCAAGCCATATGCTACTGGAGCTCCTGAATAACAGCTTAAAAAGCTAGAGAAAAATACTTGTGGTAAAATGAATGCTATTAGCTAGCAATAACAATTAGATTTAATACTTACTGTGAGCTGATGTAATATTTGTAATTTTTCTGCTAATCCAGTTGGCACTAAAGGTACTGAACTTACCTTTCTCTTTCATTAAATGAATAAAATACATTAAATATTAGAAGCAAATACAGGGACAATACTAATGTAGCCAGATATTTTTCTTCTGTTCACCAGGATTACACAACAAAGTACAATTCTGAAAAAGGACAAAACTTAAAATACAAGGCAGTTCCAAAAGTTAACAGATTTTTACCCCAAAAATTATTTATATACCCAAAAATGTAGGAATTTTTCAGTTAATTAAAGTTGGTTTTAATGTATTTAATAGTGCCTAAAACATTTCATATTGCTTCTCTTAGAAAATGCAAAAAATCAAAAATAACTTAGTTTTAAGTTATACAGTTGCTCACTTTTGATCACTTTTGCTCACTTAATCAAAATTGATGAAGACCTCAATTTTCAATAGCATAGATAAACAATCCAGTTTCATGCAATTAATATGTGTATAATTACACATAATAATTCCATTATTGTGATACATAAATTGGCTTTTTTTTTATAGTGTTAAGTTACCCTAAATGGAGTTGGATAAGGTTTGTTTGTGTATTTGTGTTTAATATGTATTTCTTTCTCTATTTCACTTAGGTTCTGAAACCCACATGTCCACAATTGTTGACTAATATAACTGAAAAGCCGAATTAAGGCTGACAATAATTTCCAGAAATCAGGAATTTGTCCCCATTTAGTAATTTTAGGGTGTTGACTTCCCCTAGAATTTTCAGACTTCACCTGCAAGACATTGGATGCCACCACAGAGCACATGATGTGTTTGAAGTATTCTAGTTGCTTTGGATTGATCAACCTAATATGGAGAAAAAACAATCTGCTGTTTAATTATTTTTTTCCATATCCACTTTTCCCATTACAGGGATCATTTTCTCCCATTGGGAGGGATGTCTTTCATAATTTAATTCATTAAGATGCATTAACTAATTGTCTTCATTCTCTTGTAGTTAATTAAACTAAATTAAGTCAATTATACTTTTCTATCTCTGTCTTTCCTTTTGCCTAATCTGAGTCAGAGAAAGTGAATTTATCTGGAAAATAAAAAGGAGAAATCATTCCTACAGGAAAAGTTGAAGCCCTAAAATCACAGTGTGAAGACAGTTTAAAGATAAAGTGACATAAAAGAATTTTAGCTTTATTCACCTACTATAAATAATGATTAGCTGGTGTTTGTTGTGAGGATCCTTTTTGTTTGGTTGGTTGTGTGGTTTTTTTACTCAGAACATAGTGACATTGTTCCAAGAAATGGACATTGATGTACACTCCATTTAAGAATTTTGATATAAGACAGGCATGGCATGAAGGTGTGGTGACATAACACTCAGATAAAATTTATAATAAAATAATCAGTGGACTAGCAAACAAGTTTTTCATAAACTTCTCTTCTTGAAAAATGGTCTATCTAAAATTATCAGATTAATTATCTATTGAGAAATAATAAAATTAATTTTCTGAGGTAAACAATTCCTCCCTCTCACCATTTTTTTATTATTTACACCTTATTCTTCTTTTGCTTGAGTCATTTTTCTACTACTACATCGATATCAGAAAACTTTGGGAAGATGTTCATGACAATAAAGTGGAATATTTCTAGAAGTAACAACACCCTCTTCCCCCTCATTCCTCCCCAGTTAAAAACAAAGGAATGTTTCTGACTTGTTGACTCTGTTGAGGTCGACACAGGTAAGTAAAAAATTTTTCTTTAACTTAGTTTCTTTCCTATTTGTTAACTATGCTTATTCACACAAACATTTAAAGCAAGCAACACTAGGTTTACTTCAGATTAGTCTAATTGGTGATCATAGATGACCTGTGAATTCTCTCTGTATTTATTCTCCCTTGGTTACAACGCAGCAAAAGAAGACCAAAGATCTAGGAGTATGAGGATAAGAAACCCTTTCTGCTAATCATTTTACTAAAATGCTCTCATTTCCAGCCCAGAGCAATTTGCAGTCTGTAGCATTTAATCTGGTCATGACACAGTTTCAGAATTTCACAGAGATTTGAAATTTTCTGCTTTAGTATCACTATGCCACTTCATTCCCTACAAAATGGAAAGTCAGCCGTCTCTGTCTTGAAGCTGTACCTTCTGGGTGAGGTATAATAGCCAGCAAATGAAGCGCTTCTCATCCCTTTCACCCTCTGTACTTGGAATCAGCTGTAAGAATATACTTATAAAAAAGGTCACTTTCAATGAAGAGGTGATATGGGTAAGGGAATGTGGGATGCTGATTTAGACAGGTCTCTCTTTTTTTTTTTTTCCACATTTTTATGTTGTTTTGGCTTTAATTTTTCTCCTAACATAGACCTCTTTTCGTTTTATGGCTGATACTTGATTTTGGTTCTTCTAAAAGTGACTTGTCACAAGAGTTATGAGTTTATCAAACAATTATATGTCCTCAACCTCTGAGGATCTGTAGCTCCCTGCCATTCTTTATTGCTTGTATATTATTCTTAATACATTTCTATACCTAAGTTTTTAAAATTGCTTTTAATCAAGTAAGACAATCTTAGAAACTTTACAAATAAATTTTCACAGTCCCTCTAATTTACCTCAGCTCACCTCATGAAACCTGACATGTGATAAGCTTAATGGCTAAGTAAATTAAGAAATATGCAATTGTTCCAATACAATCTGTAAGAACGCTTTCTGCACATCAATTCTGTTTTGATCTTGGTCCTGTTTCTTTCTACTAAAACTTCAAACTGTACATCAATATCCAGAACATCAGGTAACTGAGAAAGCATGAACTTTTCTGTATAGTAGGAAAAGAATGTACTTCACTTCTATCAGACAGATACATTAAACACTAATAAAAGATTTCTACTTCTTAATTTAAGGATCTGAGATTTGTCTACTACTGTATATAATCAGAAAAGGTCTACCTACCAACATTTTCAAGTTTCCTTTGGGCTTATAAGAACATGGGCCATGAATTAGAATACATCTCCCAGAGGCAACAAAGGTCTTTTTCGTTTATTCCGGTATCTTCCCTCTCCAAACACTCCATTAGTCTTCTGTTTATGAGCTACCCTGCCATGAAACACTCCAGAATTTGTGCTGCACTTCTCAGGTATTCCTGGTTGACCACTCTTATTATTGATTGTAACACAGATGCCCTTATACCGGATAGAGTAAGCTAAAATCAAAGGATGATGAGACCAACTTGTGTTTATCAAGTACACAGTATCCTACAGTAGCAGGGTTACTAGCTGGTGTGTCAAGATAAGGTTATGCACTGGCATAGGATAGCTGCCCCAATCTTAAAAGATTGGTTTGAATAAGAAATGTAACATTTCTCATTCAGTAATATCACGCATTGAAACCTTCTGAAAGGCAGTAACAGTGTGTGAAAGAATGAAAGCTCAAAGCTGTCTTTGCTTCTGCATCTGGAACTCTTTCTGACTGTAATTTTAATTTTACTTTACATCAGAGGGCTGGAACAACCTCACATTCAGGCAGAAGGTCCCTCTGGAGGTGCAGTTTTTGCTACAGTACTCCAAAAGATATGTTCTGTTTGTAAAATACATCTTTTCTTAAACAGCACACAAGCTTACCAGGGATGTTGTTTTTAAAAGCAAGCAGCAAACAATTTATAGTCCCAAAAGATACCCGATTCTTTACATATCTTAATAATTTTTCCTCCTCCTTAAACAAGTACAGATGCAAAAGTTCATATTGTCTTTAAGTGCTGCTTTCAAACCTCCAGCATCTTATTTTCTATAAAATGGTTCTATTCTCTTCTCAGAGTTAAAAAATGTGACTTAAAAGACAGGGAAAAATTAATCTTGGTTCTAGCCATCACTAAAATATAATTTCATAGATATGATAGTGTTTGAGGCAAACAAAAATTGGAGAGTATATAGAGTAATGAACAGTGGTATTTGTTTGTTGACCTTGCTATATTAATAAGATAGACTACCAGAAATCTTATCAATAACAGTTTTAACAATGACATGGATATAAAATTCTCCTTAGCAATTAACAATCTCAAATACTGTACAAAAGGGAAATAAAGCTCTTAGCTTTTGTGCTATATTTTCTGAGTATTTTACCTCTCATTATCTATATATCTTCGAATAAAACCCAAACAAATAGCTTTCCATGAGTAAGATTTGAGGTAGAATGTTGCACCTTGAAAAAGACTATCTTTAGGGTATGACCGCTTAATAGAAGTAATTCTTGAATTTTTCATTCTGTGGCAAAATTCTTGAGGCTCATTCATCTTCCATGAATCTGTAATCCTCTTTCCAAAACTCATATAATTAAAATTATATGTGTGCAGTGAATCTAAGACAAGAAAATTGTATGACTAACCTCCTTCTCTTCCTAATTTGTATGATCAAGGCCCTTTTATAGTCAGATGAAGGACTGCTTGCAGAACGAGGGCACATGTATGAATTTACTGAATGGAATTCATGTAATTTTTTCTATTTTTCCCTGTTTCTTTTACTGGTTTGTGTGTGTGGTGGGATATTATTTTCCCTTTTTTTTTCTTTTCCCTTTTAGCTTTTTTTTTTTTTCTCCTTCTTTCTATTTTCTTTAATTTTTAACTAGAAAAACAACAAAAAACAAATCCAGACGTCCCTCTGGTAATCAGGTAGAGAAGTAAGTGATAGATTGAAATTTAGTGGACTGCCTTCTTTAGTCAGAAACTTATTTCTCACATTAGAAATCGTGATCTAAGATGTTGTCATTCCACTGATTTCATGCTTTCAGGGTTTCCACATAATCCAGACATGGGTGCAGGGGAATAGTAGCTTAATATTTAGCTAAATAATTAAATAAAAAGAATGAGAAGATAGACAAAAAAAAAAAAAAAAAGAAAAAAGGTTTGTGCTAGACATCAAATTATATAAATTAAGTAAATAAAAAAGGCAGCAGTTTCAATGACATAAAGATATAAATGTAATTTGAAGGAGGCCAGTTTCAGAAGGAAACTTCATTTAATGATCCTGATTTACAGTGATGTTCTCTTGGGGTTTTTTGCTATCTTGTTGTTGTTGTTGTTTTTGTTTGGGTTTTTTTTTGTCCCTGGAGAAGGGGATAGTTCACTTGTGACTGAAGGGTAGACCTGATTGAAAAATGAGACTACAAATATTAAGAAAAAAACCTAAAATAACAACAAACTTTACTTCCTTCTCATTTTTGTATATCTACAAAGTATGGAAGGCTTTTATGTCATTAGTCCAACAAAAGAACCTGAAATTACTGAAACATGAATTATTTTTCTAAACACCATGTTCCTGAAAAGAAAACTAGGAATGAAATAGGACAATACTGTTTCATCCATCATTCTTGATATTACAGTTGAAAGGTCCTCAGAAAGGAATGCATGGACTTCTTGATCATTATGATGTTTTCATACTGCTCAATGGCCAAATCATATAATTAACTGCATGCTAAAACACTGGTTCAGCCACTTATGAGTCTTCACCTCTAAACTGTCCAATAGTATTTGGTGACAGACCTTGAAGATATTATCAGAACAACCATGTGTGGGAAGGAAAGTACTGTGCTCTGGTTCCTGGTTTTGTTACTATAGGAAGACTAGAAAGAGATTTCTGAATTTTGTAAATGCCTTGAAACCTTCACTGTTTGCTGAAGCCAATGACTGTATCTAAATATAGAACCAGCAAGCTCATGGGAAGCCCAGTGCCAAACTATTTCTTTTAAACATTAGATTCCTGGGAACTAAAATTTCCTGGATCAAGTTAGCCTATATCTAATTAATGTGCCACACAATAGGCTTCCTATCACAGGAAGACTGCAAAAAAATACCACGAGAATTAGTGCTTTCCACCTACATTAATTTCTCAAGTTAATGACTTTGAAATAACCCCAAATCAGAAAAAAAAGAGGACTCAGAAACATTACTAAATTAGAGATTTTTTTGGTAACTGGTAAAAAAAAAAAAAGAAATTAAGGTTGTTGGTGCAGAACATGCAGAAAACAGAAGTATAGATTAACCAGTAACACTACAGGCTTTTTAATCATATTTCTTATTAAGGACATTAAAAAAAAGGAAACTGTGTTACTGTAAAAGTAGAAAGATGAATAATTACAAAAATTAAAGTAACTGTAATTGCCTGTCACTGCTTGACACCTCCATTGTGGGTGACAGTGGTTGTTATTGCAGAGTTTTGACCACTGCCTGAGTAGAGTTAGCAGACATATAAGTGAGAATAAACATAATATTTATGCTAAATCTAAAGAGACATATATCCGCAATGTTCGACATACTCACGTGATACCCAGTGCAGAATGCC
>VYXB01004594.1:0-13845 GCA_013397135.1 Pachyramphus minor | reverse complement strand
CTATTAAAGTAAACAAACAAACAAACACACAAAGATATTCAGGACTTCACCAGATGGTACCTATTTACAAGATTCATTGTGAATTTTTTTGAGGACAACAGAGATTTTCATGGTATAAATAATACGGTTCAAGGTAATTTCTGCTTTAAAAGGACACAGCTCCATCAGCCTCAGTTTCCACTAGACCATGATTGCATTCCCCATCAGATCTCATTTAACAAAAATGGAGATGTACTTCAAGTTTTACTGGCGTGGTTCTATCAAGACAAATCTAAATAAATGTTTTCTAATATATATGTATATATATTACCCACCAAGGCCTCTTCTTGTTAATTATCTCAGCCAGGCACTACTTAAAGCTGACTTTCACAGGGCTATGTGTATTTGCAGGTCAGGCTCATCAAACATTCATTGTTCAATACTGTGACAACTGGTAGAGGGTGTACATATTCTCCCCTTGTTTAGTTTTCTGATAGAACCTGTCAAGTACTGCTTGTCTGTATCTGAATTTGTCACCCTCTCAGCAAGGTTATACCTTTTCTTACAATCAAATCAAACAATAAAGAAAAATTATACAAACCCCGATGCTAATTTTTAACTTCAATTAGCAATGTAAAAGCATGGGGTTTCAATCAAAACAACCACTAATAAATAGGAGCAATACATTTTTGTTCATTCATTCTAACAAATTTTAAAATCATAAAATCATGCCTCTCAGAGCAGTTGCTGATCCCTTCACTAGTGATAAAGCAATCACTCACCTTCACAGGTATTATATACTGAGGGATGGGAGCACTTCCAGGGCAAGATTAAATACATCTGGCTTGTCAAGTGCAACCGTACAGTGGAACCAGTCAGTGGGTACTGAGCATCAACCATTCAGTATAGACAGGGCAGTTTTTGCACAATTTGGAGACTGTCTGCAATTCAGTCCCCAGGCCCAAGTACACTATGCACTTGCTAAGTGTGGGAAGTCTTCACTGAGTTAAATGCCAGAGTATTAGTGATTCAGGAGCATCAAAACCTGGAGCAGGCTGCTACATGTCATGAATAGCTAGAAAACTTCTCATATAGAGAGAGCAAGAGAAATGTGACCTGTTTGGGACAGTCACTCTGTTTTGACACAGATCACAGCTGTCCAATGCAATTCAAATGTGATGAGGATGACACCAACACAAGTACACTTTCAAGTGAAATATAAATTCACAATTTGATCCATGGTTTAACTCTACATGTATAGAGAAAGCAGCAGTTATAACAGTGCCCTAAAATATTGGAAAGAAAACACCACCTGTAATAAAATCAAAATATCAGATTCAAAAGACAAGTGCCTAAAGCTCATGCGAGTGTCTCAGGAAATTTAACAAATGTTGAAATTCCATTGACATCATTAGATATACAAAGAAGTGCATATCTAGTCTGCCAAATGTTTTTGTATATTACACATGGCACCTTTTTGCTTCCTCAAGACAACTCTGTGATATTTCCGTACAGGACTTCTCTCTGTGTCTCTATTGTTGTTCATCCTGCAACCACAAACTAACAAAACCAGAAGCAAAGATAGAATAAGCAGAACACATAATTTGTGACAAATAAGTTCAAATTGTATTTCTCTTGAGGACGACAGTGCAAAAATATTCAACGCACCTCTAAATCCATGATTAGGAAAAAAAAGCAGACAGTTACATATTTTAATCATTATGAAAAGAACAAATAGAAATTATATAGTAGTACTAGAAGATCAACTATCCATTTTAGGTTCAAAATGTGTGAGAAAAATATTTCTTTCCTACTCATGTCCTTTGAAAAAATAAGAAACATACAGCACTGTTATTAAATAAATAAATAAAAGGAGATAGATACATAGATAGATGATACACAGATTGATACACAGATACATATACGTGTATATAGAGATATATATACAATTGGTGTAAATTCTGGTTGCAGAGAAACCCTCTACTTCAACATCCTAGTTTAGCTGAGTATTTAAAGCACAGGACTGAAGAATTTCTCATAAGATTGCAACTAGACACAGACTTAAGTACCTTGTTAAATCAAGACATCTGTTCCCCTCAATGAAAGACTACAAAGAGAACTTTACCCTTTGTTTTGTGCAATAACCCAGACACCAGCGGAAAACCTATTGTTTCTACAAGTCCCATAATTTCTCTCTGTTTTCAGACACTTTGAAAATTTCCTTGAAAAGTCATTCAGTTTTTATTCCTGATCTTGAACAGCTACAGGTCACATTCTGCTTTCAATTACTTCATCGCCATTGTCTTCTTGAACTACTTGAACAATTATTCTCCTAAGTGTTACTCTAAAACTTCAGGATACACTAGTAAGAAAAGTAAGAAAATAAAGGCACACTAAACTTTGAAATCTGTACAAAGTACCACTATCATCAGATATTTGTTCAGAATTATGTTTCAAAACCTAAATACAATGCTCCCACTGAATGCCTGCAAAATCCCAATTACTGCCTCAGGTTTGAATTCTAGCTCTGTTGCAACTGTTGTTGAAAGGAGCTCTGTTGCTTCCTGAGGGGTAAGGATGACTTTCAAGGTACCGACTTACGTGCCATAAAACCACTCTCCCATGTACTCTGCTTTATGCATGGAAACAAATGTATTCATGTTTGATCTCTTCAAGAGCAAGTCCGGTCTCCACAGAGAAAGAAAAGGAATTCACTTCCTATGAGGGAGACTTAAAAGCAGAATAGGTGGGTTTCACAAGGTCTGAACCACATTTTATTTTTGAGTGTTCCCTGCTCCAGCTAGACTTAGACTATGATAAGAACTGACTGTGCCACCAAAGCATTTTCATGACCTACAAATTACCCCTGTTTTAAGAGCTGGTGTATCCTACACTGCAAGATATTCTGAGGGGAAGTGTGCCTACAAGAGACATCCAGGCATTTTTATAAACTCTTTAGGCTTCTGGTGTCTTGTGGTATCATATGTGAACAATCAAATCAGTTCTGATTTGAACGCTGTCACTTGGATTAGGGTTTATCTATCGCATGGTAGCACTGAGTTAGCAGGCCGTGGAGATGAATAGAAGTACTGATTGCTGAACTGACAGCCTTGAAGATGAGTAGCATTATTTTATCACATCCTTCTTTGCAGCATGTGCCACTGGGTTTTAGCTGTCACATTTTTTAAAATTATCAAGCCTCAAAATAAGTAGCAGAGCTGGTTCCTTAGTGCATAAGAGTCCCCTTCTCTCCTTCTGTTCCTACCAAACCCACTGGCTTTTATTTTGTGAAACTGTGTACTTAGAGGTTAATTTGAATAAACAAAATACTTTCTTTTGCAAACCATAACATACATGGCTACAGATTTAGTGGGTGTTTAATGCCCTACTTCCCAGTGCGCTTCTTGTTACCAGTATGTTACAAAAGAGATAAATCACATTTAAACTGATTTCTGGAGGTAAAAGTTCTATGTGTTTTTAAGCCATCTTCCTCATCACGCTTATTAAGGTCTGTTAACTAGACACATTTGGATGGCAGTGTGGTTTCTCACATTCCCCCGAGCAGCTTGCTGCACAAGCCTATGTCATGTGCAGTTGTTATTTCTCATTCAGGTGCTTTCTCTGATGCCCCTGCCTGTCTCCAAGTCTCAGTCTCTGAAGACTGCTTTTGACAGTGTTATGAAAGGCTACAAAAAGTTTCCAGAAAGCTGAGACCCCTGATTGAATGACCAGTGCTGGCTGGATCCTTTGGAGTTTGAACCTGACCAGGACAAGGAGAGGAGAAGGCCACCAGCAGTACCAGCAAGTGATTAGACCCAGTGACAACATACTTTGTCCCATCTTATGAACCTACCATCTTCCTGTCGTAGAGTATTACCTCCATTCCAGCTGAAACAGTCCCACTTCCCGGTCAAATGTGGGACTGGTGTGACGGCACAGCCTTGTGTGCTGCAGCTTGGTGTGACAGCCCTTTATTGTGCCATGCCAAGGAGAACAGGCATATTCCTATGACCTCCAGCTGGGTGCATGACCCATCGCTCTACTCCCCAGGCACAGTGCAGTGAGGTGCAGATACCAGGCACTTGAAACTACTTGCAGCCCTCAGCCCAGCCCTCTGCCCTGCCTAATTAGTCAGATTGATGGTATGTTAATCTGCAAATGTCAGATTGCACAGAAAGGATCTGTTAAATAAGTCAGGCAATTTTCATGGATGTGTGACGCACTGCCACTTGCTGTCATCTCACCCAGTATAGAGCAGTCCACCCCAAACCTGTTTGTGTGCAAACATATACCAAGGTTGAAACATCTAAATCCCCTTTCCTACTAAATATACATCACAAGTAACAAGACAGCATTCTTTAACAAAGAGGCAGTTCTAGGTTTTCCAAAAAGTTTGTGAATATACCCTTCCTTCAGTTACTGCTCTGCAATAATAAAAAACACACTTTCCTGACACTGGAATAAGAGAAGCCTCGAGAAAGAAAAAAACCAAACCGAAACAAAACCAAAAATCAGTGGAACTCAGGAAAGTTCAGCCTTTGCAGGATTAGACCTTTGGAGAACGTTCTCTTCACCACTTCTTTTGAGCAATAACCAAATATTCAACACTCCAAAACATAAAAATTGAGCAGCTAATTACTTCATTTATCATTATTTCATTTCCTGTAGAAAGCAATTTAATTCTTATCCTTCCTAATAAAAGAAGTATTTTATCATCTGTCTCACCCATCCTGAGTTAGACTGCACAGATGCCTCCATGATAGTAGATCAAATGTCAAGATACTTCTTATCTGAAAGGGCATTACAGCTGCAGATATCAGGAACAACATTCACATTAAAATAGATTCATTTAGCATTTTTGCTCAAAAAGATAGCATTTTAAAAGATTCTGCCGTTTTTGGAAGCTCCTTAGTAATAGATCTTACAATGTGGGTAATGATTATTAGAAAACACTCTTAAAGAAAATTCTTCTGAAGGGGAAAAGGAAAAAAACTACCACAAGGCCATTTACCTTTTAAAGACAGGAGAAATGCCTAGACAAGGGGTTTAACATGCTCTCACAAGACAGAAGTCTCCTCATAAAGTGAAAATAATTTAGTCAGTGTAAGAAAAGCAGTTTTTTAGCTTCACCACCATAATTCTGCACTGCAAAGCTTTACAGTTTACAGTGGGACAAAGGGAAGCTCTGTTTCTTTAGGGCTGTTGTTGAAAGAAAGTTTAAAATGCTGATACACAGTGAGGGAGAGCTGAAAAATTCTGCTAGAGTGAGACCCAATTTTATTGAAAATCAATTTAGTGTATTGCTGTTGTCCATTTCCTATTGATTTAAAACTAGAAGCAGTAGTATTTAAACCTATTTCTTAAAGTTTTGGGCATATTTTAATATGAGGAAAGACTGAGTTGCTGAACAGAGGGTAAACATTTCATAAACTAGTGTTTTCATCAGAGTGTGTTTGGATGGAAACTATACATTTTTTCCTTTCAAAATACTTCAGGACATAATTTGACAAAATAAAGAAAAAAAACAAACAAAACAGAAAAAGTAGTAATTCACAGAGGTGGGAGAAAATAAGAACAAACATAAACTAGACCACAATTTCAAATGACAGGGAAAGGTTTAAGTGCTTGTTGAAGATCTATCCCCAGCTGCATGCAGAGATGCATGAGGTTGGGCCAGACTGTGTATGATGGTGTTGGAGAATGGTGCTGTGCTGGGTAGGAGTTAACAAAGCAAAGCCAGCAAAGATCAAGATGGAGAAAAAATTAGAGGCTGACAATGATGAAGGAAAAGAGAGACAAGGAAGATAGGGCCTTTGCATACCTAAGTCTCAAAAAGTGTATAAATTACCTCCCCTGGACAAGGAACATGAGGGTTCAGGATGGGAAAGAGAGGGACCTCCCTCCCTGGAATTCAAAGCATGAAGCTCCTCACACCAGTTCTTTCTTCAAAGCCATCTGACCTGGTAAAGACTGGGTTTACCACTTAAGTGTGAATTTCTCTTGAGAAAGAAGCAGGGTAAAAAAATGAAGCTGTGAAAAGGTTGAAAAATATGTCCCACATGTTTCCAGTCCTCCAGACCACCACTCTAGTGTAGATTCATCTCTTTTAGATGGGGCATATGGCAAAAGAGATAAGCTAAAACTGTGGGAAGAGGGAGAACAAAAGATATTTAATCTGCTGATTAATTCTTAATGAAGAAATATGGCTTAGCAAGGAACAATATCACAAGCAGCTGGCTTCAAAGAAAACTGTTTTAAACCTGCACCATTTAAATTGATTTGCAGTGTGAATCTGCTGAGAAGATGGTAAGACCTCCAACAGGGCTGCAAACACAACTGGCACAAGCATGTATCTGAGTAGTTGAGATGAGGGGGCAGGGAGGCAGGTTGTAGGGTGGGAGCAAGGAGACTTTGGAAGTCTTCATGGAAGTGAGGGTGAAGGGAGACCAAAGGCCCGGAGAGGCAGCAGTTTCCCTACTGACCTTCCCAACTCACCTTTTCATTGCAGGGCAATGACTCACAGTACTCCTCAGCCGCTTCCCCAGCTGCAGGGAGACTCCCTAGGAAAACACCTACTCAAATGCCTTACTGCTTTGATGCCCAGATGCTTAGCAGTTTTCTTGGGAAGCAGCTTAACTTGCAGAACTGTGATATTTTCCCTGAGATAATAGATCATTATTTATTAAAGTCCAAATAAAATTAATTTTCAAATGTTGAACAAGGAACTACTTGCTTAAGACATGTGTCACTTCTGTGAATAATAAAATCTGTACATGTCATATGTATGTGGACACGCAAATGCATAGGGCCTTACAAAACTTAAAAATTATGGTTACTCTTTGTTTTACTTTCAAACTCCAAAATCACTTTGACTCAGTTTTTCTGAGATCTCACTTTCTAAAGCAAAGTTCTAAAGTCTAAACTGTCTGTGTTTACAAGACAGCACACTTAAAACAACCCAGGAATAGAACTGTATCTATATCCATGGTGAAGATTT
This sequence comes from Pachyramphus minor, assembly GCA_013397135.1. Lineage (NCBI taxonomy): Eukaryota > Metazoa > Chordata > Aves > Passeriformes > Tyrannidae > Pachyramphus > Pachyramphus minor. Next base: position 6,869 of record VYXB01004594.1, on the reverse strand, counting down.
TTCTTCTTTTTTTTTTCTTTTATCCTGAAACCAAAAATAAAAAAAATAAAGTTCATATCAGGACTAACATTCAATGTACAAAATATTAACCTGGAGGAAATTTTTATGCAGGCAAGTTATAAATCCCTGGAAATATTACAGTAGCAGACCACACTGACCTTTAACTCTAGGATTGCAAATAGTAATGCTATAATAATTGTGTATATCCTTTTATTGTGTGACTCCCCACTCCCCAATCTACTAGGGAATGGGAAATGATGGCCTTTAGCAGTCCTTTAAATTGAAAGTATAGGGATGCCTTAAGATTATTCCCATTTATATATAACTATGTAGTACTATTATTATTTATATCTTGCTAGCGGCATTTGGAATGCAGCTGCTCCTCTGGGTAGCTGTGTAAAGGAAGGTGCTATACATTTTGAAGAATTAAGTCCGTACAGATGATGTTGTATAAATAATTTCTGTTCATATTTTAGTGAATTAACACTGCAGATTCCATAGAGAGGAGAATTCTATGCAGCATTCAGCAGTATCAGAAATAAGCAAGATTTAATGAGGGAGATAGACATTTATATAGTTATAAATACCCAGCATTGCAAGAGTTAATGCAAGCTAAGAAATGACTGATCAGGAAATAAAGCTGGATGTTTAGTGTTTAAAGCACTCTCTCACCAAAGTGTTTCAACAAGATCTTGATTGTCTCCCATTGGCACAGTGTGGAGATCTTTTTCACTCTTTTCTGGAGAGACTGGTGGAAGGATTCTGGAGGAAGTGGGCAGGAAAGCTGACAAGCACAACAAATTCTCCTGTTTGTATCATTTTGCGGAGACTGACACTGCTAAAGATCAATGATGGAACAAAAGTTTGCCAAAGTCATTGAACTAAAAGAAAATTACAAGACCCGGTGATATGCTTCATTTTCTTTTGAAAATATACAAATTTTATATTATTTGTATTATTATGTATTTTTTTATAAATGTTGCTTCCAAATTTGAACCAGACAGATACTGAATTCAGTAGGCTTTTCTCCTTCTGTTAAGACATATATCCAAGAGGCAGTCTTTTCTGACCTGTTTCTTTCTTGAGGGTTAAGATTAATGTATATAAAACATATAAATGTATAAAGTGTGTAACATATAAAATAAAACTATTGAACTACTTCAGTACTTCTCCTGTCATGCATTCAGGATCCTCTAAAGTTGTCACCAGCTACTGTTTCATTTAATTCCCTAGCCTTCAGGGTAATGTAAGAAAATTGAAGAGATTAGAAGCTCTCGCTTTCCTGTTCAATGCATTTGTGTTGCAGTAAATTGGTACCAACCTTCAATCTCATGGTCAGAGCTCTCCAGGGTCCTTCCACTGATATGACAGAGCAGTCAGCTTGATAAATGGTGCACAACCCCTTCAGCACGATGAGGAAAGCTTTCCTCCCTGTCTCTGCAATTGTCTCTCCCACACTGGAGAGAGAGGAAACAATTAGCTGTCTTACTGCACTTAAGGAATGCCACTATTCTGTTTACGCTGTCTGTGTTAATTAGAAGATACATTCCCTCCCCCCCGGCCCGATTAATTATTTTATGGACAGTGGCAAACACAGGATATGAAGGGAACTGGAGGGAAGGGAGAATACTTAGCTTGGAAACTTATTAACTCTCAATAACCTTAAATAAAACATATTCACTAAAGAGGCAGCTCAGTAAGTTAGTTAAACATATGCTTGACTTCAAGTTTAGTAGCTGTTGCTGATAAAGCAGGGGGGCTGTGAACAGTGTTACACTATATCCTTACTTGATCACCTTCTTGAATTGCAGCTAATAAATATGGAATTAACACAAGCACTAATATAAGCACTGCACTAAAGTGCATTAGCAAAACATTTAAGCAAATACTTCTCTGCTATTCTGGTTCATTACGCTTCAGCAGTTTTCTAGCACTAACTTCCATGAACGGGCATTGGGCGTACTTAAACATTGATGAAGGGTCATCTTGGTCCTTTCCACTGTGTGCAAAAATATTAAAGGAAGATGGAGGGTAATGAAACATCTTTACAAGTCCAATTTTCAGATTCTTCTTTTCCAAGGAACTTGGCCTTGAAAAGACAGGCATGTGTGTGTTTGTGTCTACACCCACATATTTCAAATTTGCTCATGCAGGCAGCTGATCTGAAAGGACATCGTGTGAAACTGATAATAGATGGTTGTCTAGAAGATTTAAATAAACAATTCTTAAACCACTATTGACAGAAGATAAACACATGATCAATCAATAAAAAATTAGTAATTTTCACTAAATGATATATTAATTAATTATAAATCACACCTGTTGAAGATCAGGCAGTGTATGTCTTAACTAAGTTTTGATTCAGCTCCCTATTAAAAATCTGTAACAACTTTCAGCTTTATATAATGCTATTAAGCAGGCTAGATGCCATTATATCTGTCATTTACTAAACAGCCCATGAGAAGTGGCTGAAGATATTTGGAAAGGCTGCAACTGAGGGGTTAATATAGGCTTGTTCTCAGACTGGGTACACTGCGGATTTCAAAATATATCACATACTGCACACCAAAGTCATATTTTCTACTTCTGCCTATTCTAAACCCACTGAAGAACTGACCTGCCATTTCACTTCAAACTGTGGGTTGATCACCTTTCCTACCTGTCCCTTTGTGCCTCTGGCAATGCATAAGAAAGACTGGGAGAACAGCATGTGATCCAGGTTATACAGTGATTAGTAGTTGCTGGTAAGTCCAATGGGGTGAAGTAAGGACAAAAAGAACAATGTTATCTCTAAAATTCCTTGCCTTAGTGCATTTGCCAGAGCCTTAGGGCTAGATGTTCAAAGGAGTGTGTGCAGAGTAGTTGCCTCTGTAGTAGTTCCACTCTTTGGGAATACAAGTTGATTGTCAAATTGCTGAGAACAGACTATAGGTGCAAAACACATACCATGCAAGATTCAAAAGAAGCTGGATAAATCCTAGGACTCTGGTTGGAGTTACAATTTGTTTTTCTAAAATCGCATGTTACCTGTCTCACGCTTAAAAGGTCACTGGTGGGTTGACCCTAGCAAACAACTGAGCACCCACACAGCTGCAGGATGGGGAGACAATAGAAGGAAGGTGAGCATCTAGCTTACGGATCAAGATGAAGACAGTTTAATAGGTGAAGCAACAGCTGTACATGCAAGCAAAACAAAATAAGGAATTTATATACTACTTGCCATGGGTAGACACATGTTCATCCACTCCCTGGAAAGTAGAGCCTCATCACACATAGTAGCTAATTGGGAAGACAAACACTAGAACCACAAATGTCTTCCTCATCTTCCTCCTTGAAACTTCTATGGTTGAGCATGGCAAACTATGGTATAAAATATCCCTTTGATAATTTTTGGTCATCTGTCCTGGCTGTGTCTTCTCTCAGTTACTTGACCATCCCAAGCCTGCTCACTTTGGGAACAGAGGGCAAAAAATTGAGGACCTTGAAGCTGTTCAAGTATTTTTCAGCAATAGCCAAAACATGGGTGTATCAACAGTGATTCAGCCAAAAAAGTAAAACTCCAGCACATTATGGGCTACCATACAGAATATTAACGCTATCTCAGCCACACCCAGCACAGACAGCAAGAGAGCTGACACCACCAATGAAGCCTCTTTCAATCAAGACAGACCTTATCCTTGGGGCAGACCCTTCCACAGATGACAGGAACTTAAGTTAGTGTGGACAAATCCAGTTCATCCCCAGTCAGCTGAGACATCTGCTTCCATTTTCACTTTTATTGAGGAAAATCAACCTCCTTGGCAGCCTGCTCTGATTATGACAATTTATCCTGTTTTCTGGCCTCTGCCAACCACTGGGGCCACACTGCCTCAGTACAGGTCAGGAATAGCACTTGTTGTGTGAGGTGGTAACTTCCACAGGCAAGTATTTTCAGTCTGGTTAAAACCAAGGATTGAATCTTTGACATCCTTTATAAACATGCTTAGCAAACATGAATTAAGATGCTACTGAAGGAAAAGCTGTAGAAGATCTGTGCCACTGTTACTTAAATCTCACTTGTAATTCCCCTGGGAGAACAAAGAAATTTGGAGAAACCATTAGAGTATGTTTTTGACTACAAGCTATGACTGATTTTGGTCTTTTTCTATATTTAACGCTGGTTGAGAATTCAAACAGTTTATGACATTAGGGAATAAACAAGGTATTTGTACTACATGAGGAAAAATGCATGTGACTAAGGGAAAACTACTCATCTGCTCAGATATCTAAAGACCACTGTTCCTCATGATTGCTAATACTGAGCTCTGCATATGTTGGATGATTTGAGATGGGCAGTTTGAGAGAATTCTAAAGTTGGCATAAGGGACACCTGCACTGGCTCAAAATCCTGAAAAGCATCCCTAAGTTTTCCATATCCACTCTTATAAAACCGGATTACAGTATGCAAGCATATTACTGAAGAAGTTTTTAATCTTTAAAATATCACTAGTGACTTCAAATTCATTGTTTCCTTCAAAGAAAACGAAATAAATTTTTGCCTTCTGCTTTTTTTGGTCACTGCTCTCACACATCATGGCATTCAACCTGTTCAACATTCACATGGTAAACAAGCATCTCTCTGAGTGCCATGAGGTCTTTTCAAGGCATTTCATCAAACATTTATTTCCAGTGCAGCCAGCTGATAAGAATGGACACCCATTCACTGTTGATCCTGAAATACATAAATTCATGAAAAAAATGTTGATAGATTGAGTAAAATGTCCAGTCTTGTGAACTTTTACAGTGTATTTTCATACACCAGTGTCAGGTCACCAAGGGTGCCTTATTCAAACAGAAGAAAATTTTACATGCACAACAGTTGTTGCAGTTTTATATTACCTGTGTAATAATTCATGACATGAGTAATAAAGAACTCATTAAGGCTATTTCCTACTTTTCCTTCACACATAGACCTCCCAGCAGTTTAAGCCATACATAATGAGTCCAAGTATTTTAAGGGATAGTGTTCAAATTATCTACTACTCTTTCATATCTGAAATCACCCTTTTATTTTCCTCCACTACATTGCTAGCATAACTAGGAAACAATATATTAACCTAATTACAAGTTATTTATTAGGCAGTAAGCAAATAAGTCATTCAAAGACAAATGCCTGTAGTTGCTTTGGATGACTAAGATATAGTAAACTGAGCAATCTTTCATTGTATTTATTGCACACTCTTTGTACTAATGAACAGTAACAGGCTTTGCTGAAATAATGGCTTCTGTTCTGAGTTGTGGTAAATGTTATACAGACCGTATTCATCAAGCATGTCAAAGCCATGGATGACCTTTATTTCTTTTGCTTGCACTTGAGGAATTTGGGTAGCCGGTGAATAGCAATGATTTAGAGGGCTTAATAAACATAATGTAAAATAATAAGTGTCTTTAAAGAACCAACATGCATAATGTACTAGTGGCAGCTCAGCCCCTGAGATACACACAGTGGTGAAGATGTTGGCAATTCATTTTTATAACCCATACCTTTGGAAGAGCCTATGCATTCTCTTTGCTTTCAATATGAGACAGACTTTTTCTATGTTGTTAAGCAAGCATTAAATCTGCACTGCACTGGGATGAAAATTTCTCGTTAACTTCACTCATCATTTGGAATTAATGAAGGCTATAAAGCAAAATAAGTAAATTTGAATATGAAATCACAGAAAGAATGAAGTACGCAAAAAATTAGGAGAATAACAGGGCTTTGGACTTGACTGTTTTAAGTACTCTGGGTTAGGTTTTAAGTGCTTTCTGGAGGAGAAATTGGAATCCCTATCTTTCTTTCTCTCACAAAGAAATCCCAGACATAATGAGATGAAAACATGTTCTTTCTCCTCCTGGTGAATATTTATGCTTCAAAGAAGCTGATACAGGGCAAGACAATATAAGAATATCCTTGAGTGTGATGACCAGGGTCATCTCCCAGGAACTGTGTTCAAATACCCTTTTATGATCCAGTTATTAGAGAACCTGATCTCCAAAAATCTTGGTAGAATACTCTTCTTGAGCATTGGTTAGAGCCGTCTTTAGCTTTGAGTTGTTTTTAAGTTGCTCCAGGTCTGACCCGGCAGAAATCTATGGAAAATGTCTATTGGATAACATCTTTCATGTGGGACAAATAAGATACTTCAATGTAATTTACACTTAGGTGCTTAAAGTTACCAAGCTTTCAGAGTCCTGGGCAACCACAGGAGGAACATATAAGAAACATGGCAGAAAAATTGCTGAGGGGAATTATCCTTCTGTGGTTGTACAATGCCTAAACTGGGGATCTATGTTTTGAAGTCAGCTACCCCAAAAGCAAGTAAAAGAAAGTCAGATTCTTTTTCAAAATTAAACCGAGGACAGTACTTGTCATGAATTACATTTGCTGTTCCAGCTCAAGACAAGGACTTTTTCTGTTGTGACACTGAGTTTCTGGGGACAGCTATTTTGAAGTACTTGTACTTCTTCCATTCTAACTCTTTTTACACATTCTTAAATGAAGAATGCTCTAAATGTCCATTGGTCAAAGAAAGATCCAACTGATCTTTTCATGAACTTTCATCTAATTTATGAAAACCAACACTGTGTTTATATTTTTAGAAGAATAAGTAAGAATGGGTAAGAATAGGAAAAAGCTGCTTTCTAACATTGCAGAAAGAATGGCCAGTCTCTAAACACAGTCCAATAAATTCAGTCTAAGATGTTCATTTCTTATCCTTACTTTCTCTTTTGAGACATAAATTGGTGAAACCACACTAATTTACAATAATAATTACAAATTTCTATCTCTAATTCTTTTAGAAACTCATGCTTATTTTTATAGAATCATGATCATCATGGCTTGG
>VYXB01004542.1:49520-63344 GCA_013397135.1 Pachyramphus minor | reverse complement strand
CTGTAACAGAGTCCCATTAGGATGTAAACCTTGTTGGCCTTTCCTCTGATTCTGGTCCATAAACACTCAACCTTATCGTTGGTGACCTCAAGTTCTACCGAGTCAAGAGGCTCTCTAACATATAAAGCCACCCCTCCACCTCTCCTACCCTGCCTATCCTTTCTGAAGAGCTTGTAGCCACCCATGACAGCACTCCAGTCATGTGAGTCATCCCACCAGGTTTCTGTCTGGCAACTACATCATAGCTTTCCTGCTGCATGATGGCTTCCAGCTCCTCCTGTTTGTTGCCCATGCTGCATGCATTAGTGTACATGCACTTCAGCTAGGCTGCTGATTTTACCATGATAATCATGTGGCTTATCCAAAAAAAAAAAAAAAAGAAAGAAAAAGAAAAGGAAAATTACAAGTTTTTATTACACCGGTAGATGGCAACATAATATATTTCCTTTTGTGGAAGACATTCTATTCATTTTATAAAACTAAGGTAGACTACAAAATAAACCCTGCAAACATTAAATTTACTAAACTTGATGAACTTCACTGTTATATTTTCAAATATGTCAATAGCTAATTATGTCTGGAAGTTTGTGTTTCCAGAAATATTTTGCACAGACTAGATATTGGTATTAATGAAATTAACACCTTTATCTGCAAATTGGTAGAAAACATGGAACCATCACCAATAAATTATGCAAGTGAACTCAATGGCCTAGGAAAACCTCAACTAAGAGTGAGCTAGACAGTCTCCAAAGGCTTCAAGCAAACTTGAAATACGCATTTAATAAGAATTCACTTATCTGACAATAGAGTAAATAATCCATACATTCAGACATGGCACTTTTAAAGAATGAACTGGGATTTAGGGAGGATAATCAAATGAACATGAGCCTTCAGAATAGTTCTGTCACCAGGAGGGTTAACACCCAGTGTTACAGAAACTTGGGTCTATAAGCTCACCCTTTCTGTGAGTGCAGACATGAGAAACAGCTCAGCAGCCTGTAACAACAAAAAAAAAATAAAAAAAAAGAATGTGGAAAGGAGATGGATAGATTGGACTCATCCTATTAAAAAAAAAAAAAGGAAACTGGATCTAATTCACATCACCCATGGATCAGCAAGAACCCCAACACCAACATTCATGGAACCTCTCAGCCACCTCCTTCCTCTTCCCCAGTGTTGGGAGTACAGGACCTTTCTGGTCCTGCCAGGATGAGATGTATTCCTTTGGGAGCCTCCGCCCAGCCAGGCAGGGGTCCATCAACATAACAGCCTGAACAGTGAGCCAGGACCAGAAAAGCAGCTGCCAAAGCCAGCCAGCTGATCTCTGGCATTGCATGGACAAAAGATGTATTGCTCTCTCCTTGCTAAACTTTCCCCTTTTTCTGTGGATGTGTTCATTTCCAAGAAAAGTCAAGGGCATTTTCTGAAACTGTATTGTATGGAAATTACTTCTGAATCTTTTTCAATTATATTTTCTGCACAACCTACAGTACACTAAAGATACCACTTTCTGGTTAATTTCCAAAAAGTAGATAGAACTAGAAAGGTTATAATATCTCTGTATTTAGCAGTGATGTGGTTGCCGTGCTCATTTTTTGGCAGTTGCAGTGCAAGGAGAGAATATGGCTACATAGAAGATCCACAAGGATTGTTAAAGGACTGGGAAACAATGGTTTTCATCAAGGATTAAGAAAAGATTGAATTAGAACATGTAATATTATCTCAGAGCAAAATTACCTGTAGGCATCTGGTAATAGTATCTTAAAATAATTTTGGCAATAGACCTTTGTAACAGCAGAATGCAATATAGTAAAGCTTGATCACTTGGTGAAGAAGAAGCTAGAGAAATTCACAAATGTGCAAAATGTATTCTGTTATTCATCACTGAAATTATTCAATTTGAGGTAATTTATCCCTAAAAGATATATGTTCTAGTTCAAAATATATTAGTTACAGTATATACATTGAATTTCATCTTATGAAAGGTAACACTATACTGTGGCTTTATCAACCAAGTCAACAAGATTTCCAAAGTATGTCAACTAGAATTGGTTAGGGTTTATTCAGAAAGTAAACTCTATTACAAAGGAAAGATGGAACCAAATAAAAGGTATTTCACTTTCTAATTTATATGCTACACATTTGTATCCTAACTTCTGTCGTCAGATCTCCAGCTGTTTGATATTGCTTTGGACTTGCACAGTAATTAACATAAAAACACTGATGTTTGCCCCATTTAGACCCACTAAACATTCCTCTGAAGTTAGTAGGCGACTGTTCAGTCTAATCTATTGAATGACACCTTTGGCACAACAGATTGATTTTATTGATAAACCCCCCTCTTGCACAATAGTCATCCCTATGCTGAAACCATATAAGGCAATTCACCAATTAATATCTTTATAAATGTATAAATAAATGTATCTTTATTTTAAATTTATTTGGGCATTATTCTTATCATCAAAAGTGCCATCAATTTAGAAGGTTAAATCCTAAATTCAAAAGTCCTTTACACTCTAATCCTCAAAGGTATTTAAGTCTCCAAGAATCATGACAGGGATATAATGCAGTAATTATTAATAGTTAGTAAATGAAACAACGTACATCACTGTTGAAAATATGGCTGGGTCATCTGAATCACTCAGGCAACATCAAGTATATAAAAACTGTGATACTAAACTCTGTTTCTCAAATAATAACAAATGTTTACATATATGTTGCCTGATTCTCCGGTAACAGTAGCTTGTCATTAAACTGTTTGTCAAACTGTAGAAAAGTTTAGAATTCTGTAAAGCTCATGAACTTTGTTTACTAAAACTCAAAGACGTGACCCAGGTCAATACTACAAAGAAATGTCTGTGCAATCTAATGAAGAAACATATTTTTTAGTTATCTCTAAGAAACCACTGTTCATAATTATCAAATCTCCAACTGGACAGATGTGCAGTGTAATATTCTCGTTTCTTCCAGGTAGGAATTAAACCCACTTCTAAGTAACTTGTTGGTCTTCTCAGTCCTGCTTCTGAATAGCAAACAGCAAATTTGCTATTAATTTGAAGTTCTTATTCATTAGATTTGCATTTTGATTATACTTGATAGCACTGAAGAAAAAAATGCCTGAGGACCATAGGTGAGTCCTTGTCGTTGATAACCTCATTAGACCTAGCATTAAAAGACACATTAATTAACTTGTAGAAAAATAAAGGAACCAACAAAAGAGTTGTGGTACTGTCAATTGGATTACTATCATTATTAGAAGTACTTTCAGAGAGAGAATAACATTGCCTTAAGAGAAGCAGTTTCAGTGCTGATTTTAAATCTCGTGGGTGCATGCTGCTACCATCACCTTACAGAGGGTGTGTGGGTCACCCATAAACCTTTGCCAGAGTGCTTCTCTGATAAAGCAGCTATCCAGAGGACAGAGAAAGTGAATTGTTACTCATGTAAAATTGTGCATAGCTCCAATGCAAAAAGAAAGTCAGCATGCTCAATTAACTTGTCAGTGCTTCCGCCCTTGATTCCATGAACTTCCATTCAGGTCTTTGGATTCAGAGTTTGTGGGGAGGCCATTCAGACCCGTAATGTTGTTTTGGAATTATAGGATTAATGATTAATAGTGGTCTGAGACTGACAGCTCCCTTACTGCAAAATTTTTGAGGCTTCAGAAGTTTTGTTCATACTACATCAGCATGAAAGGAAAGCCTTCAGATATTTTACAAACTAATAAAAAAAAGAACCATAACAATAACTCTATTTAGGATTAAAAGGCTCCTTTTTTCATGCAAGTTTTCTTCTTTCCCCTGGGAATAGATTAGAGACTGTATGCTGAACTGCAAAGAAGTTTTCCATTGAATATGTTACTATGATAAAAATAAAATTTTATTAAAATGTTGGCTGTTCACTTGAAGAATTAAACAATAGTCCAAGGTGCTTTAATAGCACAGAGCCCTAGATATGTCATGACTGTAATTAGCTGAAACATAAGACCATATATGGAATTTGGCTCTAAGACTATGCTAGTAATGACTTCATAGGTAAAACTGTATCAAATACATCTCTCTTTTTGGACTACCAACAGCATTCAAGACTCTTACAATTAATTTTCAAAATGCTCAGAGGTAAAAACTNCATATATGGAATTTGGCTCTAAGATTATGCTAGTAATGACAACCAACAGCATTCAAGATTCTTACAATTAATTTTCGAAATGCTCAGAGGTAAAAACCTCAAACTCAAACTCTGTTTGGAGATATTCACCTGAAAACACTTCACTAGAGCCATTAGATTTGCCATGTATTTCTTCTTCCTCATCGGCTTCCTTAAAATAACCTGTTTTTGTTGAAAGTTTCCGGTTTCTAGGTGTTTGGTGTCATGATTTAACCCCAGATGGCAATTAAGAACCATGCAGTTGCTCACTCACGTTTCCCCCAGGTGGGATGGGGAGGAGAATCAGAAAACAAAACAAAACAACAACAACAACAACAACAACAACAACAACAAAACCACAAACAAACAAAAAAAACCCCACATGGGTAATCAATCTTAGGGCATATACATTTTCAAAATTAACATTTAGTCACAGATTGATGAAAATATATGGCAATATATATAATTTGCAGTAATTATTTCTTAAACAGGTAAAAATCAAATTAAAAGGAAGACATTTGAAAATATGTTTAGATTGCTTTTGTCAGATGAAGTCAACCTTCAAATAAGCTTGATCTTTTGGTAAGTGAGAAGAAAATTTGTTCTGAAATTTCTTCTCTCACAGAAATAGAATTAATGTCTTTTATTTCTTTTTTCCATCCTATATAATGTCATTGCCACAATATTTTCTATTCCATTGGTAAAATCTTACCAGTAAATTGACAATTTTCCATGCTATTCTGAATAACTATAAAAGAATGTGTGATCAACATTTGTGCTGAATTGATCAGAAATTCATAATAAAAATAATTAGATTTTAATTAGTTCTTTCAATAGTCTGTTTCTGAAATTTGTTACAGATAATCAGTCACTATACTAAAACAGTCCAGCAATAATTAACATTCAGCTTTCTGGCACTAATCGCCGGAACCATGGCTTGGTTCCTAGTATTTAGGGCAGTCCTTGAAAATAATGTGATAAAGCACTCAAGAGCATTCAACCAATTAGCATGCTTGGATGAGTGAACTTTCCAAGCCATTTGATTTTAAAAGTGGGTGCCTCATGCTGTAGAATATTGTCTCTGCTGAATCTCCAAAAGACTGATCCATTAAATTATGGGATTGGAGAAGAAAGCTGCAATCAGAATGTGTTAAATCCTAAATTTAGACAGTAACACAGTTTTCTGTTTGTGCAGTTGATAGAATAAGGATTACACTCTTTGTCTTGTTTTGCTTATGACTGAAGAGGTTCAGAAGTCTCTGAATACCATGTTCTTCTTAAAATGTATTATTAAAGATTCACATTTCATTGAAAAAACATCCCATAAGTTTTAGAAAAAAATTTCAGCATGTTAACAAGACCAAGACACAGCTGAAAATTCCTGTTGATTAATACATGCTATTAATTAAACAGATTAGCAATGTTTTCTGTGTGTCAGACAGGTTTGCACGCAGCACTTTAAAAAATATATCTGTTATTTAAAGTCATGTCATTCTGTTAAGCAGAACCTGCAAATTATGACCTGTTTATTCTCAGGCAGCTTTTATCTAATGTACCTGGTAAGTGTCTGATTTATACATTTGTGTTTGTTAAGTTTATAATCTACTAATAACATGCTACTTAACTAAAAAAATCTCAAAACGCAATTTTAAATTTTTTTTCTAAAGTACTTGAAAATCAATAATCTATGATCTGATGAGGAAAATGAGATCTATAGTATATTATTAGAAACAATTGCACAATTTTAATCCAGATGATGAAACAAATTCATTTATGTCTATGTTTTCTATCTTACATCTTAAAAACAAGATGTATGCAACTGTGAAAAGCTTGGGTTTGTTTTTTTCATCAGAAAAATGAAACTACAGAAGTGCCTTGCAAAATACCTTGTGCAATGAAATATTTTACGTGTGCAAAAGATGTTGACTTCTAAATTTGTTCTAACATTTCCTAATTTTTCCTGTTAATTTATAATCTTTGTGAGACTCTTCCATAGTTCCTTAAAGAATGTAGAGATCTTCTATCAAAAGTGATAGAAACGTGTAAATATTGAAGCCTGTTAGTGGGTGTGACTTTGCTCTACATACATGCTCCTGTGCTGCTAAACTGCAATCCAGCTAGATATCACGAATTCCTAGATCTATATAGCCACATTCACCTCACTGTATCCAGAATTGCCTCCCATTCCCCACATCCAGACACATTTCTTGGTATCATCCTGTATTGGAGCCAGATCTGGACATCGTTAAGTCCCACCCATACTCATGTCTTCATTTTCATGCAAAGGAAATATGAATACATGCTAGGGACAGGAGCCATTGCAGAATATCTTGAAAATTACAACTAAACACAGCCTATTTGCCCATCCATGGAGAGGAATTGTGGTTTTTTTCTCTATGTTGGTGAGTGAGAAGTACCAGGATTACTCTGATAATGCTGTGGCTAAAAGCCCCAATATGCTTGCTCCATTTTCAGTCAACCAGTGAAATCAGTGTTAGTTGCTCTGACCAGCAGTACTTCTTTCAGTCTTTCTGCCCCTAATATGAATTTCAGAGACCATCTATAAGTTATAGAAGTACCTGTCGGACTGGCTTTGTCTTAGGAGAATCTCACCATGCACAAGCCTAGAATGTCTAAGTTGTATTCCCTAAATGCAAACCAAAGCTGACTACTGGTAGCTCTCACTGTGGCTGTTGTTTCGAACACTGAATTGAATTAATTGCACATTTTCATTTCAAACAAACAAACAAACAAACAAATAACAATAGCAAAAAAAAGCTGAAATTGATTTGCAAGAAAGGAACTAGGATGTGAGATGCCCACATATAGTTCTTCCAACAGATTTTTCTCTTTCAGGAATGAGCTCAGTGATGGGGAAGGTCACTTTCAGCTTCAAAAAAACCTCACCAGCTGCTGTGAAAAACAACAGATATTAAAATGTCAAGGAGCTCCCAGGGATGTAGGAGACCAAGGAAAATTTGCAGAATGATCTGAAAATCAAGTCTCTCAAGAAGAATTGTAGAGCAAACACATTAGGAGATGTGTAAAGGTAAAGCTTTCTGCAGTAATTCTAGCTTCCTGGAAGATGCTGTGATTTGTCACACACCTCCTCAACAAAGGAACTCAAAACAAGATTTCTACCTGGAGGTACTAGCCCAGTCCTCTTGCCTTCATCATGATCCATATGGCAAGTCTTTTACTGCATCTGATAATAGAACTGAATAGTTTAAGACACACATGCTCTTTCCTGAGCCTTTTTTGTGCTCACAGTCAGTCCTGCTGACCAAAGGGGGTAGGTGGTATATGGCTTCCTCAGCTCCTAACATAGTTCTGATTCATTTCTGTCCCTCTGGTGTACTTGTGAAAAAGAGAAACACATGGGTCTGCTTTCCTACTTCAATCATCCCAATCAAGTAATTCCTTTGATCAACATCACAAATCGCAGTACATTGCATATTCTACGGCAAATAAGTGAAGGGTGTGTTGTAGATTGATATCCAAATGGCACATAAAAGATCTGGAGCACAGATCAAAAAGGAAAATGTTATTTTTTGACTTGTCAATAGTCTTGTGTGATACTATATTACTCCTCTATGTCTTTGGCTACCAAGAGTTCCTAGGGAAAAACTCATTTTCTGTTCCTTATCAGTTTTATCTGTTGGCTATTCAAAAAGCCAACACACAAACCTTTTATTGACTGTTTTCTAATTTGACCAAAAAACAGTTGTAGATGTATAAAAATATGTATCCATACAAACAATACCTAAAACCATTACTGTACTTTAGGTCACACAACCTCATTTTCCAGCCCATTAACTGCTTATATATTGCTTCCATTTTCATGGTGCTTATATATGGCTTCGATTATCATGCTCCCTCTGGTGAGACACAAAAGTTCTGCCATCTCCTTCACAGATGGGAAACTTGAGTAGCTAAAGCTTAGAATCAACACTGAATTTGTTTTGCCCTATTCTCTCTACAAGATATGCTGTGCCCTACAAGGCAATCATTCATAATTCATAATTCATAATTATTTGTGTGCTGACCTTTCACTGTTCAGACTATTGAAGGCAGTCAATATCCTGTAACTTTAGGCATATATATGTAGAAATGTGGTCTGAATTATTTCTGCTTTTCCCACTACTCAATGGAAGGAGATAGGCAGAGGTGCTTATTCAGTCCTAAAACTGGTGGCTAAAATATAGGTAATGCCTTTCAAGAGATGCCCTGGTTTCTCTAGGACTCTAGGAAGAGCTACCAGGCAACTACAGAATCACAGAATCACAGAATGGGTAAGGTTGAAAGGGATCACAGTGGGTCATCTGGTCCAACCTCCCTGCTCAAACAGGGTCATCCTAGAGCACATTGCACTTCATTACATCCAAACAGTTCTTGAATAGCTCCAGTGAGGGAGGCTCCACAACCTCTCTGGGCAACCTGTTCCAGCACGTGGTCATCTGTACAGTAATCATGTTCAGGTGGAACTTCCTGTGCATCAGTTTCTGGCCACTGCCTCTTGTCCTATTGCTTGACACCATCAAGAAGAGCCTGGATCCATCCTCTCAACACACCCTCTTCAGGTACTTTTAGACAGGGATGAGGTCCCCTCTCAGTTGTCTCTTCTCCAGGCTGAGCTGACCCAAATCCCTCAGCCTCTCTTTGTAAGAGAGATGCTCCAGTTCCCTAATCATCTGCACTGCCTTCCACTGGACCCACTCCGGGAGCTCCATATCTCTCTTGTACTGAGAAGTCCAGAACTGGACACAGCACATCAGAAGTGGCCTCATTGGGTCTGAATAGAAGGGCAGGATCAGCTCCCTTGACCTGTTGGCAATGCTCTTCCTAATGCACTCCAGGATACCACTGGCCTTCTTGGCCACAGGGACATACTGCTTGCTCATGGACAGCTTGCTGTCCACCAGGACATTTCTGTGGCCTTTCTTCACAGAGCTGCTTTCCAGGAGGTCAGTCCCCAGCCTGTACTGGTGCAGGGGGTTATTCTTGTCCAGGTGCAGGACCCTGCACTGGCCTTTGTTGAACTTCAGATGGTTCTTCTCTACCCATCTCTGCAGCCTGCCAAGGTCCTTCTGAAGGGCTGGAAAGCCGTCTGTGGTACTGGCCACCCTTTCCCAGTTTTGAATAAGTTAAGCAATACTGGGCTCAGAACTAGTGACAAGCTGATTGTGACTGCCTGGAATCTTCTACGCTTTCTTTCTCAGAAATTCTGTGCTTTCTTTTTCTTTTGTACATTTTAAATTTTATTGGCACAGATACACTCATATGTGTAAAATTAACCATATAAAATAAGCTATTTGCACAAAAGAAAGCTGTTTGCAGAATCATGGCTTCGGTGTGCACATCATAAATCCAAAGACGGCTGCCCATAGCTCCTCATGGGCAGCCATATAAGTGGACATCTAAGGAGCTATCAAACACTTCTCTTATACATTCTTTAGGAGTGGTGTATTGCCAAGGCACATACCTATACAGTAAAAGAGAAATGCAGGCACTTCTTCCTGTGCTTCTGTTTGTCGGATTGAGGTTTGGGAATGCTTACAGTGGGACAAGTAACTTATGCCAAGTCACAATGGCTATTTGCATTGTGGTCATCAGGTTGCAAGGCAGGACTGGATGGTGACTCTCAGAATTAAATACTCTCTTTTGCTTGAAGTACTTAGCAGAGAATGAATAACTAATTAGTAATTTGCCTTGGTGTTGTACGGTCAATGTGACTACCCTTGGATTTGCTGTTTCATTCAGCTGGGAGGAATTAAACTAAAATAAAGTTCAAAAAAGCCTGGTGCTTTTTTTATTTTTTTTTCCCTAATCCATTTCAAAGCCTTGAGCTCTTATACAGGGCCTTTTGGCACATCTGAATGCCTTTGTCTGGTTAGCTTTCAGAGGATGATTTCACAGGGGCATCCTTTTTACTGGGGTTCACAGAGACTTCATACACTGGTAGTAAGATGTGTTCTTATTGGGCTTTGTATTTGCTCATGATTGATAAGTAAATGCTTGTGAAGGTGAAATACCAGCATGCTCATCATCTTTACTGAGCTTATTTCCATATTGCATCAAGCCTTCCTATTACTTGGTACAGAAACAGCTCTGTTTGCTGGAGGTGCTTGTTCCCCAACCTCCTGGGATGATGCCCAGTTGCAATCACAGCAGTGTTATAGCAGTTCCTTCCTGTCTCTTTGATGTAGCATTTGCTTTTTAAATTCCTGCTGCTTTCACTCATTTTTCTCAGTCGCTTTTTGGCTTGATTTCTGAAGGTACTGGGGCTCTTTCAGGGACAAAACTTTAATAGGGAGTGCATTTTTCTCCCACCTCATTTTTTGCTAATTCATCGTATTAAAGCTTCAGCAATTTACCAGCTCCAACAACCTCTAGAAGCACTGCAAGGACTACATCAAATACAGCATCCACTACATAATACTTATGAGAAGTCAGCTTTAATAACCAAGAAACTGTTTATTTCCCAGCTTCTGTCCTTATTCCCTCAAATTACTGCAGGGGCTTAAGGAGTTTAGGACTCTGGAAGAGGCACTTCATGACTTGCAGGATGAAACTATTAAATGTTAATTGCCTTGCAGCAAATATTGTAAGAACATCACTATTAGCAAAATTGAAGGGATTCTCATGTATTCACTTTCATGGTCCAAGAAGACTATGGTGCAGATGGCAAATCTGACATCAACACCAAACCTAAATAAGTTATAAAACATTTTGGTTCAGACTATCCACGGTGCCCTATATAACGACAAAATTTGTTTTTACAATTTTTATCATAAAGTTGGCAGAGGTCTTATAGCTCAACACATGATTTTAAAGGGCAAAGCATGTCAGAGGACACTGACCTTTTTCTCTCTGTATACAGAAGGAGGATAAGGATATAAAAAGCAAACTGACAGAACAAGCTGTTGAATGTAGTATTTTTTTCCTAAGGTTAGTGTGGCTAAAATCTAGCAAAATATGTAATCCAGGTATACCTGGGAGCTCAGAATTTCACAAACAAATTGAAATCTACTGTAAATTAACAGTGGAATTGAAGAAAAACTGTAAATATTGTTGTTTATTACACTCAGCAGTCTTATTGTTCTTTACATGAGCAATGTTACCTCCTCGCTCTTGGTTAAGCAACTTACCTTAATGTTTTTAAAACAGAAAAACCCTCATTTCCTTACAGCACATCCTACAGAGAATGAAGGTCACAGTGCTACTCTGAAGAAGTCTGGTACAAGAAAGTCCCAAGTTCAGTTAGGTCCTTTAGACTTCTGTGGGAGTAAGAGGGTGGGATGAGAAGCAGAATTGCTCTGTTGTCTTTTCCTACTCATCTTGTGCCAATCATCACAGCATCTGAACACTTTCTCAAATTGAGATTAAACAAAGAAGACTAATGTCTGTCATGTGAAATTTCCTCTCCATTCCTCCCCCACAGAGAAAAGTTATGTGAATGCTGTGTATGATGGGTGTTGTGATATTCACATACACAAAAAAGGTAAATACATACTATAAAAAAAATAAAGGAAAAAAACCCCAAACATGCTTATTTTCTGCCTGTTGGGAAAGAAAAGCTTACATAAATGAGCTTTATAATTGAACTGGAAAAGCTTCTAGTTTGTTGACATACTGTTCTTTGAAACAGATTTTCAAATCCCAGACCCAGTTTTCATTCACTGTAAGCTTTCAGTAATGAACACTGCGGTCAAGACTGGAAGGCTAACAATGTGGACTTAACAGTGGAAAGTGTCATTATTATACACTGAAGAGAAAAAAAGAAATGTGAAGGACATCTAATAATTTAAAACTTATGGTGATGGTGTTTGTATTTTTTCCAGTAAATTACCAAATATAATCAATAATCCATAGGACAGGGAAACTCTGGAGCATCAGCTCATGTTGGGGGCCACCAAAATCAATGCAGATACAAATCATATCTGTTGCAATTCAAGCCATGCATCCCAATTCTTAGACCTATACATTCTCAGGTCCAAAACTTTTGCTGATGTTACTTAATCCCATGTTAACTAATCCTGTGATTTCAATGTCTCTGTGAATCCATTGGTTGATATGCTGTTTGCACAGAATTTGGTTTGTAGGTTTACAGAAATTTTTGGGGTGGAAGGGTCAGCATCCCACAATAAGGAGAAGACAATGCAGAAACCAGGAGGAATTACTCCAGGCCAGTGCACATTACCACATCAGGCATACATGATCTTACTGGTGCACTAAACATGGAAAATGCTGGACCACTTAAATACTATATAGGCTATCATCTAATTACTACTGAAATGGCATTGTCTTTGCTAGTCTGAAGGCAGAGATGTTACAAAGTTCCTAGAGTGAGTTAAAACAGCCTTTTCTTCAGGTATGCACTCTGCACTCTGCCTGGTTTCAGTGGCATTGTTAACCACCGAAATCATAAGTGCTGGATATTCTGACTGCGGTAATTACAGCTCTTTCTGCATAAGACAAATATGGACATGCACAACTGTCTGTCCTGTTGGCAGCTCCTTTACATAGAAATTTTAAGCTCTCTGCCATCAGCAAACTTGGGCCCTCAGCTTTTTGTCTCTCCTTTCTTTCCTTCTCATCAGCAAAATTTGTCTACTCCTAAAATTGCATTTCTTGTGTGTTGATCATGTTGTTATTCTCTTAAATTGGATGTTCTCAACCTTTGCCTTTTTATTTACTTCAAAACACAAACTTCATTTACAGTTACAACACAATAGTTCTATGGCAGAGTTCCAGGCGAACTGAGCGGGTAAGGAGTGAAATACCAGATTCACTTTACTTTCCACACGTATTTTATAAAGTAATCATATTCAATATGCAATTGGTTTAACTGTCAGGATTTTCTGATATTCTCCTATATTTAGACTTACTCCATTCCTGGAACTGCTCGAGGTCAGGTTGGATGGGTCTCTGAGGAACCTGGTCTACTGGAAGGTGTCTTTGCCCCAAAGTAGGAGTTGGAACTACGTGATCTTTAGGGTCCCTTCCAGCTCATGATTCTATGATTTGACTCACAGCAAACTGATAGATGGGGCCAGGGCTTAAGTGGTTTGGTGATTAAATTAACTTCCCTGACACTTTCTGTAAGCACAAGCAGGTTACCTGGTGATGCAAGGAATCTTACAAATGATACTATAGCTGTCAGCATCACCAGAAAAGTTAGCCACCTTTCCTTATACTAAGTTTCAAAATAGAATATGGTGTAGCAGCCTCTAAGAGATGCTATTGAAGAAATCACTTCTAAGCCTAGTCAGAGCTGGGGAGATGGGGTTTATCGCTAAACAGATAAGGTCTGGGAGGCATAGCTTCTCATGTGAGCAAATCTCAAGCACAAAAGCAGATCAATAAGGTGGTTTGCCCAATCCCAAGTGTTGTGGGTTTACCAGGGAATCAACCCTTTTTCTCGAACTCCCTCCTTCACACAATTACTACAAGTATATAGACGAAACAGAGGCTTGACATAAGGGATATAATACTAATATTCATTACTAGCAAGATAAAAACTAAGAAATAACATATACTACAACAGTACTGCTTAAACTAGCTTATCTTATGGAAAAGAATGTCAGGTGGTTCGTCTCGGAGTTTCAGTCTTTATTGCCTCAGGAAAGCAAGGTAAGGGGGGAAGGTCTCTCTCTTACGTGGAGTTGGACATTTGGC
>VYXB01004542.1:37995-49039 GCA_013397135.1 Pachyramphus minor | reverse complement strand
CTCTCCATAGGCCACAGGTCTCTAGCAGGGCTCTGTTTCAATTCAGACCTCTCACAAGGGTCACAGCCTCCATAGGCACTGATCTGTTCTGGGACAAATTGCTTCATTAACTGCTGGGGGTCTCTCTCTGCATCCCAGTTATCTTCTAAAGGTAGCAGGGGTTTGCAACTTTCAGTCTTTCTTCCCCTGCTGCAGGGACGGGGCGGGGAAAGGAACTCCCCCCCTCATCTCAACCTTTCTCTTGCTAGAACTGACCTTGAAGCTGCTGGTTATCTCAAGTCATCCTCTGCTCTCTGCCGGGCCGGAATCCGTCTCGCAGCGTGTTTCAGCTGGGCAGTTGCTGTCTGGAGTTTATTTCTCCACTGCTAAACATCCCGGCTGGAGAGGCTTCAATGCCATGCCTGCCCCTGGCCCAAGGCCAAGGGAGTAGGGCCAGCTGCCACCCTCCTCATATGGTGCTGAATTTCTTACTGCGACACACACCTTCTCTTCCGTTTTCTTAAATATGTCATTAGCAGAGGCGTTACTAAAACTTTGATTGGCTTTTTCTCCGGAAATCTACCTGGGCCTGACCATTTCAGCCAGGGGAGCTGGTAAACCCACGACACCAAGGAACTGAACATCTTCATCTAATCAGTTGTGAAGCAGAACTGAATTTGGCGACTGACTTCCTGACTGAGCTTGTATAACTGTAAGGACAACTTTATCCAAGACCTTAATTGATAAAGAACTATTAAAAGAATGGTTGCTTGAGTAATTTCTTTCATCAAAATGTTTTCATGGAAAGCCCAGAGCACCAAAGGGATTGTGTGTCTGTGCATGCACGTGCAATACCATTTGTATTATTTTCTCCTACAGCCAGTGATTATGTGTTTCTCTCAAAGGCTGCTACTGCATTTAACACTGCAACAAACAGAGCAGAAATAATTTTTAAAATATATAGGCAATGCTTATAGTCCTCTCTTCTTACTATTGGCAATATCACAAATCCACTACTAAGAGAAAAAAGATTATTATTATTTGTTTGGTTGGTTTAGTTGTATTTTTTTAAGGTTGTATATCCAAGGTCCCTTTCTTGGAATATGTCCTTATCCATTAGGAATTTATATGAAAAAGAAATGTTTTCATATTACTGATTACAGGATCTAAATGTCCTGTGATTTTCATACTGATCTAAATTAACATAGCACTACTGTTAACGAATTCTATTAAATTTGGAGGAGTTGTTTGGTTTTTTTTTTTAATTTATAGTTTTATAATTGAGATCAAACTGTGACCACAAGTTTTATGAAATGGTAAGTGAATTAGATTAGTTTAAGATGTTTCTAGCAACTCAGCATTACAGAAACTTGTGAGAAGACCACTCCTTTTCCCTGCCTTTTCTCTAAAAATGAGAGGCTTTGGGGTGTCTCAGGTTGTTGAGCCAAAATAATGAATAATTTTTGAAATGTGATTATAAAGTTGGCAACTTTATCTGTCTGCCTCTGACAACACATCAGCCATGAGAAATACCTGAATCTTATAAGTAACAGTTGGTCAGTATAAAAGAGAACCTACAGTTCAAGGTGCTTTGATGTTATTTCATTTTATGTCCTTTGATTTGATTCATAAAGTGGTGGTTAGGAATTCTTTGTAGTGTTCCTCAGCATGACTAAATTTCCAGATGCTTTCCCTCTACTATAGCTGTGATTATATCTTGGGAACAAGCCTTTTTTGTTAGAGGGTGCCAATTTTAAACATTCATTTTTCAGGCTAAATTTGCTGTTCGGCTCCTAGTCCATTGACTTCTGGACTGTGACAGGAGTGGAAGTGCTCTCCAAAAAAATTATATCATTCTCAAAAAGACCCTGTTTCATCTTGTTTCTTGTGTCTAAAATATTTTATTGGGCAATATCAGCTACATGCCATTTTTTGAATTACTAGATTTCAGACAGATTTAGCAAACACGTGATTGATGTAAAAAAGGCTTGATTTTTCACATTTGCAAACAGTGGTGTTGTCTAGTGTGTTTATAGTTCTGTTTCCTTAGTTTTGAGTCAAACTAGACTTGAAAAGATGTTGACTTTCATCGAGGGGAGGAAGAAGAAACTTGGTGAGCAGATTTTGACTCCACAGAAATACAAATTTCCCAGTGATTATCAATTATCTTTTATTATAGAAGATACAGTGAAATCTAATTTATCACACTATCTTTCTGGAATGTGTTAAATGCAATAGAGTTTCTCAGTATCTACAGCAATATGCCCCAGATTAGATTCTAGTCAACAATTTCAAAAAGGACAGAAGATTTTGGCTGTAGTCATTTTAGGAATTCACAGTAATTCTTGTTGGAAAAAAAAAAAAAAGAATGTGAGTTCACATTTCTCTGCACAATATCATTGGGTTATGTTTCTGGATCAGATTCATCAAATGTACAATACTAAACAACGGATAAAATAGCAAGCTCTTTCCCCCTTTTTTAAAGTTTTGTAGGCATATCTGTTAGAAAAGAAAGATGAAGTCTTACTTAAGAGAAATGACATGTGAATTCAAAACAAGAGCAACAGAAGAAGATAATAAATACAGGAAATTTTTTGAGGGAAGGAAGCTAAAAATGAAATAATGTGCTGATGTGGCTGTCTGGGTATAACTTTGGAATTCCTTTATCATGTTTAAATAAATATAGACTAGTCTAAAAGTCTTTAAATAAATAAACTCTAATCCAGGAGTCTACTTATGGAAGTGAGTTTTGACAGATAAATAATAACTATATATGAAAGTAACTATATGCAGCCTGTTAGCTTTCAGTCAGGTGCTCAGCTCATTAAAACATGATGCCTAGTTGAGTGACAAATTTACAGGTCTACTATAATTTGGATTGATGTTGTAATTGCAACATACTCCAATGTAAATTCTTTCAGTTGTGCAAGTAAGGTAAATACCTTTCTCCTTTACCCTCTAAATGAACTATACGTTTGGGTTATAAAGTAGCCTTAAAAAAAAAAAAAAGTCTAAAAGCACAGAAGCAAATCTCAATGCTGCTCTGCTTAGCCTTGTTACATTGTCACTGCTTGGCAGAAGTTGCTGAGTGTGGCTGTTATGCCTCTGCTTCAGGACTTTGGATACATTAAATATGATACATAGCTGAAATGAAGAACCACCGTCTCCCCTTGTTAGTGGAAGTGCAGTCCCAGTCTTCCAAACCAAGTCATAAAGCCAGAGGTCAGTAAGATTGCAAGGGTAATAACAGAAACAAAAAGCTAAACAAGTCCAAATGGAGACATAAAAGAGCCATTTTGCACAAACCAGCATATTTTAAAAATAGTTCTTTACAAATCACTGGATTTACCTGCATTCGCTATTTTTCACCTGCTGCAAATCTCTCAAAGCATCAGTGATGCTCTTGGTCTAAAGCTGATGCATCTCACAACAGTGATGCTGGGAGAGGAAAGATTGCTATAAGTCTGCTTCTCATCTTGGGGGTGTCACACAAAATTACTGCAGGGGAAAAGGAAATGGAACACATCCTACATATCCTAACATCTGCAATCAAGAAAAGAAACTAAATCGGGAAAAAGCAGGCTATATAAGAGCATTCAGAATTTATGCTGATTTTGAGCTGAGTGTAGCAACACTGAACAGGGATGTTTTCAAAAGATTTTAGATGGTCTCTAATAGTAAGGATTGAGAAGTACCATTCTCCAATCAACTGTATATATCTCTCAGGTCAACATCACCCTATTGTTCTGTGAGAAGGACATTGAGCTAAAAGATGTCCCGATCTCTTGGCATTTGAATAAAGCCATTTGTTTGGAGACTAGTGGCTAAATTTATCATGCAGGAAAATCTATCGGGGAAACTGTCTCTTGTTTCTCAGGAGAATATTTCAGAAATCAGGAAATTGCCACTAAGTTTCCAGTACCCCACTGAAGACTTAAATTTAAAAAACAACAACAAAACAAACAAAACAAAACCAAAACAAATAACAATAAAAAAAGGAAACAAACCCACTTCCCCTTATTTTAGCGGAGGTTTGACAAAAACTGTTTTGTATTGGCTTTATTCCTTCGGGGGGGGATTAAATTTATTGAAATATTCTCTCTCAAATAGGTGAAAAACATATTTCTGTTCTACCTGTGACCTCTCACAAGGTCAAATCTGTGTCTTTTTACAAATTCTGTTGTTGGCTAGCTAATCTGTGAGTTGTATCTTAAGGTGACGAAGTCACTGGTCTGTAAGTTCTGATGGAGTCTGCTTTGATAATATTTATTAGAAGGTTATTTTCAAATAGAAAGCATTACTTTTCTAATATGCAAATTTAAGGTTTTCTCACCAGGACAGTAGCCAGTTCATTGTTCCTGCATCACATACAAATGTTGATACAACACTATTTTTCAAATATTGAGACAAGTGATCAAATACAGCCAAAAGAAATTACTGAAGAAAATGACATAATAACAGCTTCAAATTTTCCTGTGGTGGACAGACTAAATAAGCCCTTTGCAGTATGTTTTACAACCACTTGTAAAAACGCTGAAATCACTTTTGTCGCTCTTTATTATCAAGTTTTTTAAACACACTAAATTATCTGAATTTTTTTGTAGAAGTGCTTGGTCTCCCACAGCTTGCCAGACAGAGAATTAAGTTCATATTACCATTTATTATTGGCTTGAAGAGGGGATACCACAAAAAGATATGTTACAGAATACTTGAGGCATTATTCACAAGGACAATTCAGTGATATTTGCATATTCTCTTGGTTACATCTGCTAACATTACTTACCTAAGTTACCTTGTGTGGACTCTCCGTGGCTGTGTACCACTGTATTTCAAAAAGTTTCAGCTCTATGTCACAAAGAGGAAAAAGCAAGCACCAACCTGGTTGTCTGTGTGCAAACAAAAATACTGTTAGAAAGACCAGGTATATTCTAAAGAGGAGTGTGTTTGTGAATACTGATCAATCTACCGAGTTGAATCATATAATTAAATTATTTCCCCCATATGAAGGGCCCCACATGACCTTGATAAGATTCTTCAATATGCAGGTAGAGCACAGTGGCCTGGCACTGGAGAGGGAGAGCTCTGCCTCCATCTCTTGGTGAACGAGAGGAAGGGCAGCCAGAGAAGACTTTTTCATCTAGTGTCCTCGTTGATCCAAAAGCCAGATGAACAGATGCTTCAATGGGGAGGACAGCTGTGCTGTGACAGACAGAGGAACATGGGTAGAGATTCATTCATGGAAGCCTGTCACCCAGGGTTTTCCCAGCCTCTAGCGGTGGGACCAACCATAATTGCAACTAGAGTTGCAATTGGTTGCGATGCCAATTCAAGAAGAGAGGAAGAAGGTGTCTAGTTGGTTGTAAGGAATCTTTTCAACTTACTATCAGATTCTGATTCCTAGCCATTAAAATCCATATGACTTTGACGGGATTCTTCAATATGCAGTGACAAAGAGGGGATCAAGGACAGAGAAATGACCTTGCAGTGAGACATGGCATTTACTGCTGAAGCTGACAAGGCTGGCAGCAGAAGGACCAAAGCTGAATCCCTGTTGGGGTGCTAAGGGGTGCAGCTACAGAACACTTCCCAGCTGCCTGGAACTGAGTGTACTCCATGTGTCTGGAGATGGCAGGAACATAAAAACTTCTGGTACCAGCCTGTGACTGGCACCAGACCCAGGCAGGAAAGTTGCCTCTCTGATGCTGGTAGGCTCCAGGTTGAATTAATAAACTCGTGCCAAACCTAGTGGGAATAAATGAGAGTGTGACACACCACCTATAACACAGGAAGCTGCTCGCCCTGCTGCATCAGCTGTATAATAAAATCTCTGAGGCTGAGAGCTGTAAAACCTGCATTACAGGGTTCTGAGGAAAGGGAAGTCCCCAGCTACAGATCAAACTCTCACCACCTTGTCGCCAGCTGAATAGCATAGGCAGAAATATACAGGATTAAAGCCACATGAATTTCAAAAGCTACATGTTAAACAATTTTTAAAGATATACCACAACCCTTTATTTCTATAACAGAAGTCACTGTTATGGTTTTTCATGTTTTTTTTTTCCCTTGAAAAAAGTTCTTGTTGGTTCTCTCAGAAACTCCAGGTGGTCACTTATATATGCTTCCAATCCCAAGTCTTGCTGCTACTCCCAACTCTGGGCGAGGATTTACATACATTTCAAAAATAACAATTATAAGAAATGGACTCTAATTCATTTCTTCACATTATACTGAACACATGGCCTGTAAGCACAATAGAGAACAAATACTACCCAGACTCTTCCATGAAATGAAATACTCAATTTTATTGCAACATATCTACCTTGTTCTATATTTAGTTACAATTCTCCACCTGAAATATTTGCCTATTTTAAGAGGTGGACTGGTATTCACCTACATTCTCTGGTTTCAAATGCTCAGAGGTTTTAAGTCAAACCATACCATTCTGAATTTCAACAACATAAACTCCTATAGCCACTGTTGTATTATGAGATAGAGGGGGGTTGGGGCTTTTTTACCTACTATCATTTGCACTCTGACCTTGAGTTTCAACTTATTAAGTTGTTCATGGAAACACGAAGTAGACAAACTAAGTAGAAACAATATATAAAACACAAGTCTTTGTGCTTTCATTTTAACTTCAGCAAACTATATGAGATTCTAAACTAGGTAAAACAAACATTAGAAACTTCTACTTGAGAAAGTAATCAAGTACGTGCTATTCTTATACAACTTAAATATGGTACCGCTACAAAATCTATATATGTCTCATGTAATTAGAACAAGCATGTTTAAAGTCTTAAAACTATTACTAATTATTTACTGAGACAAAACAAAACTGTAGAGAAAGAGTATTATGATATATTCCATGACATTTGAGGGTAGGGGTGACATCAAAGATGTCATCATTAGAAAGAAACATTAAAGAGTTTCTGGATCAGCAGGAAAAGTAAAAATTAGTATTTTAGTGTTGAACCTTAATCTTGATAAGTTATTATGAATTTATCAAGGTTCATAACCTTGGGATTATCAGTCACTAGAAGCAGACATGTTCCAAATGCTTCTTGCCACCTAAATGTCATTTCTCAGGAGATGTAAGTGGATTTTACTACTACTGGTCTTAAAAACTTACTTACCATCTATTGGTCCTTTCTGTTCCATTCCACTTAAGGACCAGAAATGTTTTGTTGCAGAGTGCTCAGATCACCTGGTTACTGAAGCAAATCTCAATCTCTTGCTTCTGTGCAATGAATCATTTTAAAATCAATTCACTAGCTGCCAAAGAAAGGGAGTGAAACATATTTAGCTCTAGAAATGGTGCCAGGAATCTTTGCCTAGCTTGTTATGGAAGAACATATTTGGTGAAATGGTAAAATTGTCATTTCCTACTGATCTCTCAGGATCAAGAGGCCACCAGGGCAGCTCAAGCCCATAGGAAGCTATCTAAAGCACCAGAGCTGTAGTTCAGTTTGGTTTTGCCAGTTCAGTGGCAGTGACATTTTTCTTCTGAGTCAACAGACTTTTGGGTTTTGGTGGCTGTAGCCTTTGAAACACTGATTGCTCAGCCAAAGTTAACAGAAACAGCTGCAAAACAAGATGTCATTATCTCTGGGCCTTGGTCTGAGTAAGCTGCAAGAGCATTGCCATCTGTAAAGAGCAGTTCTTTAATAAGGGGACTTCTGAAGCCTTTGTTTCTGCATATAAACAAGCCAAATTATAAATGTCACTTGGGGAAATCTGAAAATGGTCTCTCAGAGATGAACTCTGTGTTCGTTCAATTTGCTGCTACTGCAAAAGTAAATCTCTCTAACACGGAGATGCTGTAGCTCTATTCATATTTTGCAAGACAAATTTCCATCCGAACAGCCAACTGAGGATGATTGCTTCTTCAACTCATTTGCTGTGGGACAAAGAAAAAGAGTTGGGGGGGATTGGTGGTTGTTCAGGGGTTTTTTAAATTTTCATGGTTTTCTGTATAGCAGCATAGAAAAGTCTATTTAATTCTTTAAATCCTTCTTGATAGTGTCAAATAACATTAGACAGTCTGGTAGTTATAAAAGGTCATGACTGTAAAAGAAAAGAACCATGGTATTGCACAGACATAGCTAAGGAAGATTCAAATCAGTATTTTGCATGAAGCAGACCTTCAATATACAGTCATCTCTGTAACTGCGGCACATTTTTATGAGCATTTCCTAGTTGACACTACAAATGCAAGTGTCTTTAAACTGTTACAATACTGCTGCTTACAGAGAATATATATGTATATGATCTGTGTTTTAAAAATGTTTTAAAAACTTTTTAAATATTTCATTTTGTGTCACATTGAAGCCATGCTGGGGCCACAAAAGATTATGACTTTCTGATCAATATTAGGTCTTAAGCTATTGACTTATTTTAAGTATAGCCTTTGACTTATCTATGTTGAAGATAGGTGAGATAAACCAACTGTAATCTTGAAGAGTTCATGACCATGACAAGTTTCAAAGGCCTTGATTTCTACAAGCAGAATATGAAGTTGACTGAAATGATAGTCGACTAACAACTATGCAGACTTTATACTGGAAAATAAGGAACCTAATTTCATGACCATTAAATTCAATAGGAATCCAGACATTTAAGATCACAATGTTGAAGTAAAATGATTTCATAAGATTTATATGGACTCTTTGTACCAGAAAGCCTTCTCATGTACATGGTGTTCTAGATTTTCACAAGCCTTTTTATAATACTTCTTTTATCAATAGACAGTGACAATTCATTAGAAAAACAATGATAACAGGTTTTAATAAAAAATAAACAATGAATGCCTGGTCATAAGGAAACCATTTGGGTTAAGAAATGCAAAGAAGCATGGAACAAGACACATAAACCAGGGAGAGAGGATAGAAAGGCCTGGAAAAGGAAGTTGTTGAAAGCAATTGCAGGGCTTTAAAATAGGCACAAGGATTAGGTAGAAGCCAGAACAGAGCAGCAGAACAGCTATTGAAAGGAAGTGGATTTATAAACAGGAGTTCAAGCAACAACAAGGAATGGCTTCAGTGCAGGAAACTATGGTAAATAGGAATGGTTGGGCTTGCTCAGAGCTGTGGGAAACATTAACAAAGTCATAAAAAGCTGAAGAATTTTATTAATTTAAACATTTTAAGCGTAGCATTTTCAAACTTGCAAAATTTGGGTGTTTTTTTTTTCTGATATATGGATAAAATTATCTTCTTTCAATCCTACCCATTACTTAGTCTCTCTCTTTTAGGTTGGACATCTGCATATACTCCTCATGTAGCTACTCAATCGGTAGAAGACACTCTCTTTTATTTGTTTCATAGCTTTTGTCAGACTAAAACTATCTTCCTAATATTAAGCAGTTATGAAGGCTCACAGTCTTCAGTATGAAGTCAATATACTTCAACATACGAGCTTAAAGTTAAAAAACTTTTAAGATTATTTCCTAAATATGGAGGCTTTTCCTAACTGGGGCCTTAGAACAGCACTGGTGATCTTTAAAGCAGTAGAAAGATACCCAAGTAATATTTGAAGCATTGCAATTAACAAATAAAAACACTGTTAATGCTTCACAGACACATTTTACCTTTTATCATACTCTTTTGAGTACTGTTTCTAAGGATTGGAACCGTAAGCTAGATTTCCATAAAGACTTCCAAATCGCCATGCCAATAACCTTTGGTATCAAGTAGAATTGTGTCTTACAGTTCTCAGACTTCTCCTCCACTAGGATCAAGATAAAAAGAAAAGAGAAGTCATGGTTTTATGAGGAGAGACTTTCAGGGAGGTAACACTGACTTTGATCCTTGTGAGTCAGGGACTGAAGCTTCTGTCCCAGAAGACAAAAAGCCACACAATCATGGCTGCTACTGCCATGCTGTTGAGTTAGTTGAGTTTTGAATAAAAACTCCCAGGAGCTGGGATGTTTTTGATGTGCCTACGCTCTTACAGCTCTCGTGCAAGATAGCCCTTCTGGACTGTTTTCAATCGTTTTAATTTCAGCCCAAACATACATATGATTCTGGCTTTAGTTTTTGTAGCACTCGACTTTGGGTTCTAGGTGGGATACACAGGTGTATTGACCACTTTTGCAAAGAGAATAGCGATTGTTGGCAAGCCACAGGACCACCTTAATGCAGCCTTGTGCCTTTTTGTACCATCTTGCCAGACTGTTTTAGTGGAGTGGTAAATGCAGTAATGTGTTCTCTCTTGAGACATTAACATTTCTGGATTCATGGCATGATTTGACAGGATCCAGATGCCAAATATGTATTTTTCCAATGCTGTTGCCTTCAGGCTTATCAGGTTCCAGATTTTTAAGGTGCAATAGGGAAGCTAAATAACGTTCTCTATTGAGCCAAAATTTGGCAACTGGAGTTTGAAAAGATGGGAAAACTTAACTGGTAAGACCTGAAGGGATTCAAAGTCAGAGCATCCTGATCTTGATTCTCACAGTAGTGCAGATCCATGCTGGTTCTTTATTTAGGCATCGTGCTTCAGGTGCCCAACATCAAAAAGTTACTTGACCACTAAATCTGTGCCTTTCCCTCGGCTGCACGAGGAGAATGAAGACTTGGATACTGGTTTATACACTTTTTTTTTTTTAATTAATAATCTATTTGGATATACGGATGTGGGGACCAAAATTAAAACAAGGCAGGAGCCCAGCACCGCTAGCCTTTCATTTCTTACGACCGCGGCGTATGGTTCCCGCCGCCTCAAACTCCCAGCCCCGGAGCGGGGATGCTGCCGCTCCGCCGGCCGGCGCCGGGAGCACCACGGCCCCGGCCCCACCGCCTCCGGAGACCCCCCCCGCCCATGATTGCCGGGGAAGTCTCGCTGCGAACTGCGGTAGAGCCCGGCCGAGCATCCTCGAGGCGGGCAGGCGAGCGAGCGACCGAGCGCCGGTGCCGACCCGGTGCGGGCCGCGACTCCCTCCGGGGCCGAGCGGGGGAACTCCCGCCGCCGCCGGGCTCCGCCGCCGCCGGCAGGGCGCATGTGCGGGGGCTCCTGCCTCCGCGACGCTCCTCGCACCCTCCCGCCCTCCCTTCCTCTCCGCCGCCCT
>VYXB01004542.1:0-37893 GCA_013397135.1 Pachyramphus minor | reverse complement strand
CGCTAGGGACGAGCCGCACCAGTCCTTCCCGGGATTGCTGAGCGCCAACTGCACGCAGCCGGGCGGGGGTGGGTAAGGCGCTCCGCGCTTATTTCAGCCTGTACCGTGATAAAAGGCATCAAAATGTCTGCTTTATAGTGATGCTAAGGGTGTGTATGTGGTGAAAAACTATACCAACCGGGGGGGGGGGGGGGGGGGGGGGGAAGGGGGGGGGGGTTGTGGAGGTCCAGAATCAAATACCTTCCAGGCNGATGGATGGATGGGTGGATGGATGGATGGGTGGATGGATGGATGGATGGATGGATGGATGGCGGTGGAGCTCAACAGAAAATGCGTTTACGGTGGGACCGGCTTCGTGTCAGCATGAGTGTGTAACAAGGGGCGCCTGCGGCGCCGAGGCTGCAAGGTGGAGTGCGAGTGTGTGTGTGCGTGCGTGTGTGTCCTGCCCCTGCCCGAGATGCACAAAGGGGTGGGAAGAGGTGCCGCCGGGCTCTGCCCGCGCCCCCTATCTCCGTCGCCCTCCGGTTTGCTTTGGGAGTGCCGCGGCTCCGCCGGGCGATGCCGCGAGGCATCCTCTGAGCGGGGCGATGCTGCCCAGCTCGGGGAGGGGGAGGGACTGGGCCGCCTCCGGGGAAGCCGGGGGCACGGGCGGGCGGTGTGACAGCCGCCAGCTCGGAGGC
The DNA here is from genome assembly GCA_013397135.1 of Pachyramphus minor. Lineage (NCBI taxonomy): Eukaryota > Metazoa > Chordata > Aves > Passeriformes > Tyrannidae > Pachyramphus > Pachyramphus minor. The sequence goes on along the minus strand of VYXB01004542.1, from coordinate 37,213 downwards.
GAGGCAGCGTTCCTGCTGCCTTTCCTGTTGACCTTCGCCTCCTTGTAACGTGGGTCTACTTGGCGCGGAGGGAGGTGGTGTAATTATTATTATTATTATTATCGTCGTTGTTGTATTTCAATCCGAGGAGCCGGCGGAAGGTGAGGGTGAACAAGCGAGTCGTTGCTCTAAGATCAGGAGTTGCTTTCCCATCCCCTCCCTCCGCCGTCCCCCTTTCTCGGCTGCTCCCCCTGGCCGGGCCGGACCGGGGTCGGGGAGTCCCCGCGGGCAGCGGCCGCGCCGCCCTGCGTGGCTCCCGGGCGGCACCCAGCCTCCCCCTCCCTCCGAACCCTGCGGCACCGCCATCCCTCTGCCCCGGCCTCCTTCCCGCCCCTCCCTTGCATATGTTGCGGGAGGCGGGCGGGGGGCCCCAGGAGGAGCAGGTGGCCGGGCGCGGCCGACGGGGCAGGGGATGCTCCCGGTACCCCGGCGCCGAGCAGCTCGGGACAGCCCCCCGAGTGGCTCGGGGCTTCCCTGCGCTACCCGGGGAAACACCCGCTGCCGCGGCTCCCGGTACGGGGGGAGATGCGGTACCGCTGCCCAGCACCCGAAACCCGCCTTGTGCTGCTCCTGCGGGTCTGCGTCTCTCCTCCGGGTGAAACCGCCCGCAATTAAGAAAGCCGAGATTGTCTCGCTTACTCGGCTGTCAACCCAATTCATCGCTACTTCCTCTTGTTGATTTAGAAGGAAACCTTACTCTCGCTGTCAGGGCTTAGACCCAGCAGGGCAGGGGTAAAATGTATGGTTTTAGGTATTTGGCTTCTTCGTTTCTGTATCTGGATTTTCACCAACGTGTGTCATAGGTTTGCAGCCAGATGGTTTTGCAAAATGGATGAAATCCAAAATACCCTGCTAGGTAAATGTAAGTAAGTTACATATTGTCTGGCAATACTGTTATGGGTAACAGGTGAAAAATAGCTTTCTACAAATGTAATATTCATGCATTGTAAATGTGGGGAGTTCTATAAAAGAAGCTGATTCTTTATCACGTCGGTGGATGCTAGTCTCATCATTCTTACATAAATCACTGGGGAATTTTCCTGTGGCACAAGCTATTTAGCCAAACAAACTATTTAACCTTTGTAGGGAAACAGTGTTACACACTGTTATCAAATATATATTTTTATTTGAGTTCATACCCAGAAAAAGTGAAGTCCTAATAAAAGATACATGAGCCCCACCCCAGTAAGTTTCTGGCCTGAGACGTGAATGCTGTGATACGCGCAAGTACTTGCCTCCCTAAAATAATGCGAGCGTTAAAGCATTTAAATGCCTTTCTCCATCAGGGCCTTAGATCCTTTTAAGTAGCCAAAATAAGAACATAATTTGATTAAAAGCATATGATCAAATAAATTGCTATAGTGAGTTGAACATCTAGTCCAATATCCTGGCTCTGACTACAGTCATTAGCAGTTGCTGAAGGGAGAAAAACGTAAGAAACAGGACTGGCATACAGTGATCTTTTCCTGGTATACTCTTTCAAATATTCTTTTCAAGAACCTCCTGCCTTAGCTTTCGTATGTGACAAGCAGCACATACTCTGTCTGCATAAGGTGCTAGGAGTGTCCTCTCACACCAGAGCAGCCACAGCACTAACAGATCAAGTCCCTTCATTTTACCTAACAGCTAGTTGAGATGTCTGCCTAGGGGTGTAAAACTACCCTGGGCCGTTATGTTGAAACCTACGGATAAGAATAGTCATTCTTTTTCTTGTTATGCAACATGGGCATTTATGCACAAAAAATTGCCATGAACCCATGAACTCATTTCAAGAAGGCTACTGAAAAGCTGTCTGCTGAAAAATAACTCCCTGTGCTATTGATTTGAATTGAAATCTGACTGATAGCATGGTGAAAAATTCCCTATCCCAATCCAGTTTTCTACCTACCCTGAAAAGAAGATGAAATGTTTTATTCTCAACTGCAATTCTTCTTTTTTGATAAGTATATTAAATACAAAATGCAAACTATAAGTCAAGGAACATGCAGCTATGAACTCTGTACATTTGAATTAGCATCACTTCTAATTTTTCTGTGCAATGGTCATTATAAGGATGTGCATATTGAACAACATGTATAGTTTCAAAAGTAAAGTTTAAATGTCCCATAAAATCTAACTGATTTGTAAGGAGCTGTGACACAAGATCTTCTCCCCAAGAGTACTCCTGTGTTCCAGTCCTGCTTGAGGAGGTATTGATCAGACCAATATTGCAGAAAAATTCCCTGATCTTACCGGTAGCCACCTTTTGGTTTCCTCACAAGAATAATAGAGGGATAACAGACCAGAGAACTACAAAAGCACAACCCAAACACAAAGATCCAGAAATTCTCACAGTTTAAAATCAACAGTATACACAACCTGGAACAATACAATCCATGGCAGAAAGTGATTAAGTGGAGAAGGGTAGAAACCCACAAGTTGTGAAATTCTTCACAAAAAATAAAATGCTGGAAACCTCAGATGCGTTAATCCTCATCTCCCAAAAGACTAAAAGAAGAGACTGAGTGGTATTGTTATGGGGACAAGGTAGGAGGAATGTCAGCCAGTTTCGGACTTAAGCCAGTCTCAAACTAAATGTGAGAATGATTTTCCAATTATAAGTGGTGTATATGTGTGTGTGTGTGTATGGCAAACTATATATATATGTGTATATATATATATATGGTATATACATTTTTCTTCATTAAAAGTACATCATCTTAAATAAATGTTACAATCCTAGTACCTTTAAATAGCACTTTCTTAGTTATATGCTTTACACGCATGCCTTTAAGTATGAAACATACGGAGATTCTTATGAATATGCCAGAAGTGCGCTAAGTGAAACAGTATTAGTCCTCACAGAGATGTTTATCACAGTTCCGTTAGCGCCCTCCTGAACATGTCTTCATGATGTCAGGGATTTATTTTGCATTTGCACCTAGGTTTCAGCTTTTTTAATGAAAAATATATCCCCACCATACTTGTAGTGCTTATTCTGTGAATACAGGATGAGGTTTCTAAGAACATAAAATTCATGTGCTAATTGGGTTGAGCTAAAATGAGTTAAAAATTAAATCCTTCAAGAAATTCAGCATTTCTGTTGACATACTTTTTGTTCTAAGTAGTCTTAATAATGAAATAATGTAATCAAACTTTCCATACTGTTAATTAATTAAAAGCTTGTGCATAGGGTGTAAAAACAAATTAATAGATTAAGTTGTAATTAAGTTTATCTATTCATGGTTATAGCTAATGGCTGTGGCTATACAGGCTGTAAATAGAATTGTGTGAATAGCTTTGCTGCTGACTCCTGGGAGTCTACTGCACCCTCCAAAGGAGCCTAGCCCTTCCGCTTAGCACCTCTGCAGATCTTGGTTACAGTGGGTCTGAGGTAGGGAGCTGCATGCACATCTCACTTCAATTATCTGGAAAGTTAACCATTTCAGAGAAATCTTTTCCGTAAAGATTCTGTGTCTCAAGTTGAAGTCAGGTATTTGTTCTCGAAAGCTGTCCCTTGGCACTGCTGCTGTCTCTAGCATGCACAAAGGAAGCAGCCAAGCAGTGTAACTGTGGCAGGAACCTGGGGGAATGCTTAAAGCACATAAACAGATGAACTTGGCATCTGCCCAGCCACCGTGTAACCTGTGCCTCGACCAAACCAACATAAGGGCTTGATTCCCTGGTGTGCTTTATCTGCTTTGCACTGCTCCAGTGATGCAAAATAGATGTAAACTCAATTTAAATTACTTGTGTGCTTTCAATAATTTGTGTTGTTCTGGTATATTAGTGAATCTGTGCTTAAATAAAAGTATTGTATTCAATTTAAGAATGATTCTATCACATCTTCATAAAAATTTTGAATGATAGCTTTGTCTTTAATTTCCTTGTTTATAAAAGATAAACTAAGTGCTTCTTACTTTTCATTCAACCAAAATTTTCATACATTATTTACTTTTATAATCAAATGGCTGTAAGTTCTAAGAAATCAGAAAATTTCTAGATAGAATGTATGTGGACAATTACAAGTAGGGAGATAGAACAAAAAGAAAACTTAATAAAGTCTTAAATCCTGCAGCCAAGCATTAAAGACACTCACACATCTTAAACACTACATCTACGCTGCAGATGTACATCTCTGTATTAAAATAGTGAGTGATATATAGTTTAGGTTCTTCAGTGAGAAAGGGGTAAATTAGAGAGTGATGCATTAATACAGCTGACTTCTGCCACCGAAGCAGCTACATTTAAATTCGTTTGGCCACAGTGATGCCATCTCTGTGCTTGTTGAAATATGAGAGACATCACAAGCTAGACCACTCCATATAGCCCAACTCTGTACATATGGACTAGTAGATCAGAGTAATGCTGTCTTTAAAAGGAGATAGCCATAGTGTCTCAGCTGCCTGATGTAAAGTCAATTGATTATGCCACCTTGCTCTGTAATTTTAGCTAAGTGCAAGTACAAGTAAGACTTGGTCTCACTTTGTTTTAGGAAGGCTGAATATGATTTGGGCAGTTTTGCTATGCTGTGGTATACTGTAACAATGTCTTAATTTGTTAGAAACTCATGTCAGTTACAGTAAAATAATCCTATGAGAGAAAGCAGTTAAACCCCAGGAAGCATAGATAAAGGCTATTGTAGTATCATTAGCATGGCACTTTTATGCCTGCTCCCAAGGCCAGGTTGGATGGGGCTTTGAGCAACCTGGCAGGCGTGTTGGAACTAGATAATAGATCCATTCCAACCTAAACCATTCCATGATTTTGTGATTCTCTGATACTGTAATTCAGACAGCTTTCAAGAGAGAGATCTCAAAACATTGAGGAAATGTGTCCTAGGCACATTGCAGCCATGGCAAGGATGGAACACTCTAGATTTCTCATAGTACCATTGGCTGCTTAGTATCACTATATACCTGCTGATCTCATGGAAGCTTAAATTACAGGGAAATCATAGAATGGTTTGGGCTGGAAGGGACACTACATATAATTTAGTTGCAACCCCCCTGCCACAGACAGGGACACATTCCACTAGACCAGGTTGCTTAAAGCCCTATCCAATCTGACTTTGAACACTTCCAGGGATGGGGCATCCCCAGTTTCTCTGGCAACTCATTCCAGTGCCTCATAGCAAAGAAATGTATAGTAAATTTTTAGTACTGTTGTTATTGTTTATCGTTTATGTAAAGAAAGCAACCTTCTGAAGTAAGGAATTTCTTATCAAATCCACCTTACTCTGACAGCACTGCAGACAACATGCACTTTCTGATATTCACATTGCACCAGACCTTTGGATGGTGTAGATGCTGCTCTCTCAATGATTTGCATCATATGAAAATCAGGAACAGTGAGTAATAACTTCCTACAAAAGGGCTTCACAAGTAGCCTTGTTTTAATGAATGTAGGTGGGAAGGGTCATCCTGATTACTCAGTGTCCAAAAGGTTCTTTTATTTCCAAGTCTTATTATCTTCAGAAACTACAAAGTTCTAAAATATTAATCAGATACTTCCTAGCTTTTAAGATGGCTTTGGGAAGAGAGGACTGAGATAAAGAAGTTATTTTTTTATCATTCACATAGAATGGTTTAAAAATATATTTAGTTTGTTGTAATGCAGTTGTCATATAAAGGTCTGATAATCTAATTGATACAGCTTGATATATCTGATAATCTGGTAACTGGAGTCTAAAGTGTAGCATTTTCTTCACTACTATATGCATTATATTTGTCCAAATATTTTTTTAAACAACTAGTGGCCTTCACAATGTAAAAAACTCAGATGATATTAATAATTCAAGTCTCAGCGGTATGGTAAGCACTGTGCTGACCAGAATAGACCAGGATGTTTCAAATTCTTTGATTATTTGATATGTAAAATTAATTCATAGAGCAACCACAAAAAAATTAAGTACCTGTGTGGTGAGAATCTTGAAAAGGATAGAACGAATACCTCTACCCAGTGAATGCAGCTACTTCATGAATTGTGAAGTTATGAAGGCGTCAGCTTTGAGCTGACAGCTCATGTAGGACTGTGCATTGGTCAGGGATTCAGTATACAGAAATCTGACTATTTATTGGATTTGTCCTGAGCTCTCCTTCCAGAGGACCATCCCATATGCAGTATTAGTCTCAAAGCCGATTCCTCCACTGCTAATTGCAGTCTAGGACAGAGATATCTGACAAAGGTTGGACACTTGAAAAATCTAGTTAAAGCAGCACTGAGCCCTGTGCTAGAGAATTACCATATTTTACCTCTACTTTCTGTGTGTTGTCTTGCGTCCTGCATTATAGACTACTCCAAAACTGAGAAATACACTCCTGAAATTTTTCTATTTTTAATGTAATAGCTCCTGAGGGCATTTACCATGAAATGTGTTCCATACTCTTTCAGCCACTTTCTTAGCAATTCTTAAACCTTCTTCAGTTGATGAATAACCATCTTCATCTGAAGATATCACAACTGTTGTTTCAATAGCAGTCAGTACATAAGTAATATGGCTTTCACGTGTCTAAAATTTTGGCTTTATGTAGCAAAGGTAGCACAACTTTTGTGGGTACAGGATTGCACTGAGTATTTCTTTTAGTTGCCATGACTCTCAGTTTTTGTTAAGAGTCCCATGTTATGTCTCTGCAAACTAGCCTGAGCTTGTGCACCAGAACTTGATCGTTTATGTACTGAATTGTTAGAATGGTCCCAGAGCTGACTGGAAAGTTACCACATTCCAGGGATCATTACCAATAAAATGCTGATATGAGACTGTCCTGTTACCCAGAGCAGGTCAGTCTAATTGTATGAATGTAACTAAATTGGTCATTTAGCCTCAGGGCCAGAGAACAAGCCCTGGAATTGTTTAGCTTTCCAGTACAGGCACATCATATCTCTTCAGGAAGGCTTCTGCCTCTGGCCTGCATTCTTTCTTCTTAGGCATATGATATTAGCCAAAGTAAATCCCTATTTGCTGTGATTTACTTAACAATGGGTCCAGATGATCTTAAGTCCGTGTTAGCTCATGTTGTTCCTTTGATATTCACCTACCACAAATAATAACACCGTTATGGTTCCTCCTCTTTTGTTCACAGCAGAGGGGAAGTTGTCAAGTTGTATAAATGAACATTTTCCTGAAGGATCTAGTAACACACCTGGTTAATAATTATTCTTCATTTTTAATTTCAGAACAAGATTTATCAGCTTTTAATGCATTTAATGTTTGTCATGTTGATTGTTATCATGTTTATTCTACAAGCCAAATGTTTTGTGTACTAACAGAAGTCAACATATTTATATTGACAATACCATCAAATTGGCAATCTTATATAAAATATTAATTTAACCATCTGATACCCATTCAAATATATATAGTTTTAAAAATTGTATTTAGCATAACTCATATCAAATGGCTTTAATTATATCAATTTAATTCAAGTCCTTCATATGTTTATTACTAATAATATTCTGTCAAATCTCTGGGTTGAGGTGTTTGTGATTTATGTTCAATATTTATTTCTTTCATACAGAACAGGAGTGAGAATTGTCCAAGCATATTCATAAAGAAAGTGTGAAGTTTAGGAAAGGTGAGTGGCTTATATCTGTATGTGCACGAGGTAATAGGAAGATTGTAAACCTTGTATGACTTCTGCTGAGCATTTTTCTTGGTCAGGCATATAATGCTGTGACAAACACTGTGACCTGGTTTTATACAATGTGACATTTCAGGAACTTTTAAGAAAGTAGAGAATACAATTGTTCAAAACAATAAAAAAGGAAGGGACTACTCTTCATATTATTATTATCCTGATAATCTAACAATTTAGTACAAATAAAAGAACAAATAAATAACACCTTATAAAAAGGCTGTACCAGTCCTTCCAGATTTTTGACCTTTAGACCTAGTAAAGGCTTTGAGATAATTGTCCCGTTGTGCTGTCATTTCTACAAGCTCACTTTTCAAGCAACCACATCACCTTTGCATGTTTAGAAAACACCACTGCTATTTTACAGAAAAAAAATACAGATACATATCAATTAAATGATTACAAGATCCCACAGTAAAATAGTGGCAGATGCAGAAATTAAATATACAGGGCAAAATTCTTGTTGATTTTAAGGGTCAAAAGTTAGCATTCTTGTCTCCTATTCCATATGATAACTTCCCTTTTACCAAAGTAATGCTCAAGACATCAGAGAGAGCATAAGATCCAGAAAATCTCCAGATCCAAAAAATCTCCAGGACAAAAATGTGAGTTTGGAGTTTAGTCAGAAGTCAGTCTTTCTGATCAAATATTCTTACTCATTTGAAGATGACCAGAGAAAAAACCTCTCCAATGTAATTACACTGTTCCTTTGAATATGTAACCTGTATATCAATATAAAAATATTAGTTAGGGCCATGTTAGGAAAAAAAAATCCTCAGTAAACAAAAGACTGCAAAAACATGAAGACTTGATGGTTGAGCAATGTAGCCCTACACTTAAAAAAAAAATTAAAAGGAGAGAATGGAAGCCTATAGCAAGTAGCATGATACCTTCTGCTATAGCTCCTGACGTTCAGCTCATCAGTTCTTTAAAACCACAGTGAGAGAACACATATGTGGATTGTGGCATAAGTTGCTACCAGTCAGCTTCTCCAATAAATTTGCTGTGAAGTATGCTGATGGCCCAAGTGAATGTAATGTAGTTTATTTCATAATGAAAAGAAGTTACTGTGTGTCCCTTAAAAGATGGGGAAAAGATCTCCTTGAATTCAGGTAAATATGGTCTAAAACAACTTTAATGTAAAAAGACTAAATTTATCTGAAAGTGTAATTTATTGCAGATCCAGCTGCAGATGGGAGACAGTTGGTTTAAGGTTCATAAGGGTTTTAAGACTCCAAATAATTGAATTGCTATTAATGTGTCAGACATTTTTCCATTAAATTAAATGGACTTCTATGGCAGCAGCTATTCTTATACACGATGCTAGCCATCAGTCACATTTCAAACATGATTGCAAGGCTCTATTTAGGCTCTGCTAAGTAGAAACTGTTCTGCTGGACAGTGAGATCACAGGCAACAAAGCCAGTGAATGCCAGAGCCACCTTGATTTTGATTATACTGTACTCTATGAGGTACTAAATCATCTAAAGACAGTATTTTATGTTTTAAAAGCAAGCTGGGTACTTTTCATACAGCAGACTGCCTTTTTTATGTGTTTGTTTCTGCATTAAACCCCAAGCTATTTAGGTGAAACACAGTTTTAAATTGTGCTACAGTCCTGTCCTCCAAGGTACAGAGTGTATCCAGCAGAGTGCCAAGCAAATCAACTCCTATCGAACCAGGCAGGCAGTGTGCGCTCAGCAGTGCTCTGGACTAAACTGCTATTCATTAGTATGGCCAATTCCAGCAGGTGCCTTTGTAGAAGTTTTAGGGACACTAGGAAATAGGAACATAGGCTGGGGGGAACACCCTGGTTAATCAAATCCCAAACTCTATCTGTTTCCATCAACCAGTTCTTACCTTTCCTTTCTTTTTTTTTTATCAAGTTGACATTAAAAGCAGGAAGTTCTTTTATTTTGCTTGTTTGTTTTGGTTGGTTGGTTGGGTTGGTTTCTGTTTTGGGTGTTTGATTGTTTTAGGGTTTCTTTTACATCAGTTCTTACCCAGAGGCTGTTCCAGAGCTCCTGTTGAAAACCCTTTTCTCATTTCCAGCCACATTCATTCAAAGAGAGCTTATTCTCCATTTGCTCTTGTGCAATCATCCATATTAAATTGTTCTTCCTCCCTTTCATTTGTTCACCTGACATACTCATCTCTCTCCCCTTTAAATATTTGTCCCAGAAATGCTCTTTAGATCAAATGGACATCAGAAGATGAAGAGAACACTCAGAATGCAAAATCTGTATCTTGTGAAACAAGGCAGCTCAAATGTCATGACAACAACACTACTCCCAACCACAGAGTCCGTCCCTCCAGCCTTTTCCCTTCATCTGTGGAGCTCCCTGGAGTATGAATGCAGTAGGTTGTGTGATTACTCCATGAGCATTTTCTCGCTCCTGTTTACCTAGAGGGGATCCCTTGCTAAGAAGTATTCAAGGAGCAGTTAATACCTGAAGAAATCTTAGAAATGTGCTGCTTGAGTTTGAGTGCTGTGACACAGTATGATCCTTGCTGTGCATAGCGGCAGCCAAACACATGAGATTGTATGTGTAAGAAAAGATTCACCATAAACTTTGGGGGAGTCTAAAGGGTCTTTTTTTTTCCATCAGCCAAATACATTTCCATGTTGATTTGGATACAGGAAAGCTTCACTATCAGTATAATTTCTCTTTTCAGACAAAATGGCTCTTTCAGGAAACTGTTCTATATGTTATTTATAAGTGCTTCTTAATCTTGGTATCTTGTAGGATTAGATAAATATGTAAAATATTAGTCTAGACTTATAGTAGTCTAGAAGAGAAGGGCTTCTGCAATAACAACTGTGTTGCACATGCATTGGTTCACCTACATGAGATTGCACAGGACAAAGAAAAATGTCATCATTTTGATTTGCTGTTGCATGACTCACCTTCTAAAGAAAAGTCAAATCACAAGTGAAAATTAAACATTGGTCAAGGAAATGAGGACTCCGGCCACTAGGATGAATTGGTGATTGTTGATGAATGTTCTTAAACTTAGTTCTGTTATGTTGACCCACTTGCAGAGACTTGAATGTCTTTAGGACATTCTTAATCTTCTTTAGGAGGGGTTTGCATTCACATCTAAAAAGTTGTCTTTAGACCCAAGAAGAGGTTTGAACTGGCAATAATCATGTCATATCCTTTATTCCACTTGTTATCATCCTACCTGTTACTATACACTATGAAAAATAGCACTGTCTCATGACAGGCACTTCACTAGGAAACAAAAATTGGCTGTGCCCAAACCCCAGTCCCTTGAGCAGAAGCAGCCACTACGCTGAGATGTAGGTACGCACACAACATTTTTTAAAGGCTAGTCTCAAGCTCAGACACCCCCAACAATGTGGGGACAACACTGAGTTGGCCTGGCTGCCCAAGTGATAAGCACTTATCTTTTGAGTGGATGGTCCTCCATCAGGCACTGCACATCCCACCCAGACCTGAGTGCCTGAGCTTTCCTGTCTCTGCTGCTGTCGTTACACCACACAGGCATAAGAAATCTTGTCATCTTGTTCACAGGAGACTGATGGGGACTGGGAACTTGCCGTGCTTACAGCTGGCAGGGACTTCTGTTTTTTTTCCGCCTATAAGCAAAGCTTCTCAAAGATAGATCATATGTTTATTCTTGCTAGGATTATAATCTGCAACTCCCCAGTATGAAATTTTCAGGTGTGGATTTAGACGAAATACTGTTACCAAGAATTTCTAACCTTTGTAAGTCTTTCTCCAGAAGTCGTGGGTCATGACACAATTATAGCAATAAGGCTGGAAGTTAAAGTAAAACCGGAGTAAGAAAATTCCAGAAGTTTTGAGGTGTTTAGATTGTCTTTGAGAAGCATCTATAACATTTTCCAGAATACTAATGAAAATGGGAAGGTTGGAAATAAATCCACAGTGGTATAGAGGGTATGTGGCTAGGGATGGTTTCTGACAGTTAGAGCAGACATATACTTTCTTAGACTGCTTGGTGCTATTTCATGCTAAAAGATGTAATAAAAAATATTCTGCTTGAAAGTATCATAATACTTGCCTACAGGTCTGCCCCAGCAAGGAAATATGTTGGTCCAAATCAGTAATTGCAAGGCAGAACTCCTTCCTACATTTCTTCACAGTGAAATGATAAACATGAACACAGACATTCACCCTAGCAGAAAAATGTGCAAAATCTTACTTTGTGACCAGATATGCAGGTGGTTCAATTTAATTCTCACTAGTTCTTTCCACAAAACTAAAAAAAAAAAAAAATCCCTGAAGGAAGAAGTGCTTGAGTCAGCTCCACAGAGAACAGAAGTTTATCCCATTCATGAAGTGGCATGAATCTTCTATTGAGATGCTAAGTGTTATTTCATTGCCTTCCATACATCCCTTCCATAAGATATAAAGAACTTTTTATGCCACATTTTTATTCATTGTGAGCTTTTTGCCCCTGGCTCACCAGCTGTTTCCTTGCTTACATCCTGAGGCAAGAACTGCTGAACTTGGGGACCAAGAAGACTGAATTATTTTCAGGGGTGGTCTAACAGACATTTTTAGAGAGTGTGTACACTGCAGAATTGGTTATCCGGATTTTCCAGGTAAAGGAACAAATCTCAAGAGCAGAAGTAATAACCAGTACAGACTGAGAGAACACAGAGATGTTAAAAGGGACCTTTAAAGTGTGAAAGGGTGAGAAACAGTCACAATAGACAGTGAGATTGTAATAGTAGGTAACAGTGAAGGGTACTGAGTGATAACATGAGTCTGGATGCTAGTTAGTGAAGAAAAAAGGAAATTAGTAAAGAACAGGTAGATTTAATTACTATAATGATAAAGTCTTGGAAGTGTGGAATCGGAGAGCAGGACACAGAAAAAGTAAAGGTCAGAGGGAGAGAGAGGTTCTTTGCTATTGAAATGAAAAGAGGGATTTTAGAAAAATGAACAGTATTTCATAACAGTTGAGATGATGGTAAACATTGAGTTTAACAGGTTGGCATCAAAGTGATTTTAAACATTATGGTACACAACAGAGAGGAAAATTTGGAGAGGAGATAAAGATGTTTTTTTCTCTATCCAATGAATTTAAATTTCCAGTGCACCATGAAGGAGAAGAAAACTATTCACTGGTGAGTGAGAGGCTGGAAAGAGGAAGATTTCACCAACAGTAATGATGACATGAGTGCCAGTGTACAGTTAAGCAGTAGGGGAATGTGTTATGTGAAAAAAGAAATCCACCATTGAAGAGCTAGAAAATGGAGCAGGAGGTACTGAAGAACTTTATAGAAAGGACTGAGGACAACAGCAGAAATGTATTATGCTTGCTTTTTAAAATAAAAGCTTATTTCTAATAGCCTTTGATTATTAGAAGATGTTTGTAGCATTTGAGGAATTCAGTCTTTCAAGGAGAAGTTTATTCAGCTTGATTATTGAGAAAGATATTACACAAGTCCTGCTTTAAAAAAAAAAAGTGTTAAAAAATAAAATTAACTCCTCTATGTACAATAAATAATGGCATATGGGCAACACCCATATGTTGCAACAACAACAAAAAATTAACAACAACAACAAAAAACCACGCTAAACCAAGGTTGTTTTCTTTTCCTATCTGCAACAAGAATTTCGTCCTGAAACACTCAAAACTAAGTGCTATGCAACAAAATTTTCTTAATCTGAAGTTAACAGGAGATAAGAACTAACAATTAGATAATGCTTCTATTCCTGCTACTCCTTTCTGATCCTACACCATGGTCAAAATAAGTAAAACACCTCTGGCAAAGCAAGAGCAGCCAGTCTTGGAAAGAAAGATCAGCTTTCCCAAAGTTGTGGTTTCATTGTGTCTGGAGATCTGCACATGAAGAGAAAGAAGACAGACAACTTCTGATAGCAGTGAAAGCTCATGCTATTTGCTTTATGTGGCAAATCTATTGGAGGTCTTTCTTATCCACAGCACACTTTCTATTACAAGACTGAGATCCTAACAAGGTAGGTACTGTTGAATGAACTGCAAGTCTCCCAAAGATTTCATTGCTGTCAGATGTAATTTGAAAATTCTGTGTATTGTGGTCACTACCCTTAGCATTTAAAAACTAATTTTATTTCAAAAGTAATTTTCTACTATCCAAAATTTCCCTAATGTTATTCCTTAATATTCCCTAATATTATTTTCATCAATTCTGTTTATGGAAGATTCATAAATATTAGAGTAGCATTCTTATTGAAACCACTGGTGTCCTGAGTTTCAGCCCTCTGGTACATAGAAAATGGCCATTTCTGTATTGCCTGAATATACATTCAGGGATCAAATCTACAAACTCTGTAATTTGGGGGAATTTCTTGAGGAAAACATAGATTTAGAAGAGAAACAGAAAATGCAGCTAAAATATTTCATTTAATTTATACATATCCTATATGCAGCCTGAGGTATTTGTCCATAGGTAGAACTGGCCTAGCACAGAGATAGGCAAGGAGGAGTTTATCTTCTTTACTCAAGCTGGAATGACAGTAGTTGCTGTATCCACCTTGACGCCAAACTGCTACAGAAACTGGGCATCCAAACGAGGACTTAATTGGTTTTTGGTGCCCTAAGAGGACTGTGAGTATCTAAGAATACACAATATCCCATTCCCCTCACATCCTTAAGGTACCCGAATTTCCCCAGTTAAGTGCATTACTCATGCTTGGAACTGCTTCCTGCTAACTAGGTCACAACCAGCTCTCAACAGGACATGTTGTCTGCCAGAGATCCCAGAGGAGCTTGATCCAGAAGACATGCTGAGAGTGTGCTTCTCATTTTCTAAAAAAGCTGAGCTCATCACAAAACACAAGACACAAACGAACTGTCATTCCAGCATACATCCAGAGAAGGAGGCTGGTCAGAAGTAAGCTTTGCGGTTTTTTCATCCCTCCTGCCCTCACCAAAACTGTTGCCATTTTCTAAATTTTTCTTTCATAAAATAAAGCAGGAGGGACAGCTTCAGCCAGGATGTAATATACCTGGATTAATCCCATGTGAAGCTATGGGAATTCAGACCTTCCCCTCCTCATCACAAAAAGTCTTCCCTAATCGGCAGTTTTGTGTCCTGAAGATGTTCAAGGGGAGAAACAGTATCCACTATGCTCCTTTGCGAAAGAACCTACCCAAAGCCCCATCAAACAATTAAAGAGCAATTAGCCAGAGTGACAGAAAAGTACCCACCATTACAATGTTACCTTGGAGTAGGAACGCTTTGATTTCTGCCCTGTTCTAAACACTAAAGACTGTGGGAGCCAGTTTATTTAACCATTGCAATATTGAATAAAAGCAAGAAAGCACATCCACCATCTCAATTTTCAAAGCGTATTCAGTCCTTAATGTGCGTGTTTTTAAAGGGATGACTCAGGATCCTAAATCTAGGAGAGGGCTATTCTGCAGTTCAGACTAGATTTCTTAATCCCAGGAAGGGACATTTCAAAGCACTCTCTTGGTCACCAGTCCTTCACTCCACATGTGCAGCAGTTTAAGCCAGAGCTGCCTGCTCCTCTCTCCCTGCTGAAGTGACAGTGAATCAGTTCAGAGAGTTAATCCACCTGACAGATAATAATTTGTTCCTGTGGAGTTAGTTTTCTGCTACAAAATGTACTTGATTTGTGTTACCACATGGTAGAAACATATCAGCCAGGAAGCAGGAGTCAAAGAACTGATGGCTTGGACTGAAGTTGACTAAAGTTCCCAAGGATTCCCTAATACTTGGGATGCTGCTTTTGGGAATTCGTTCTGAGGTGTCTCATGTTGTCAAGGTATTGCAAGATGCCCAGGTACTTCACGCAAGGCTCTTCTCTTCCTAGGAGAAGGAAAATGAAAACAAACTCAACAAAAACCCTACAAAAATACACTCCCCCCAAAGCCCACAAAAACCACTCTAAAAACAGATGGTTCATAGCCTCTGCATCCAGAGGTGTCTGGTCTGAGCAGGGACAGCTTTGGGGAACCCAGTGCTCCCTACAGTGCACAGTAGAAGCAGAAGGAACATCAGGCTGGCTTTCTCATTTCCTCATTTTGGTAGTAGTGCCCATGTGAACGGTGTGATTTTTTTCTTCTGGTGTTCTATTTTTATTGGGCTCCACTTTTAACTTTCAGTTATGCTTTTGTTTAATATTTTCTGTTATCTTACAAAACATATGATCATATGCAATAGGACTAATATATAACAAATAACTGAATCAAAAGCTAAAAAAGGTGGTTCAACTTAGCAGCTATTGTTCAAACAAATAGAAAGATGTCATTGGGAAGCACATTAAAACCAGCACAGTCTAAATGCCTACCTGAGACAAAGACTAAACCTACAGTAAATGTTACATGGAACAAACACTGGCCAGTTCCCTTCAAAGAACTGGATATCCTAAAAAATATTTATCCTTGCATAGAAGTTCTGTAGCTCTGTGTTTATCTTAAACCCACTATCCCATAGCTTCATTCTCTTTTCTGTTTTGAAAGAAGTTATTCTATAATCAAGTCTCCTTAAACTTCACCTGGGTGAAGATACTCACCAAACCTGGATTCAGGGCCCACTGAAGGCAGACCTTTTCTAACCATTTCATCTGACACAGCTTTAGGTCAGGGCACTAATGAGCTCTTCTGGGAGTTGTGTCAGACAATTTTGAAATTGTTGCCTTCTGTAAAGAGACCATTTGTTTTTAATCTTTCAAGTGCCACAGGAACATCAAACAAGACTGCTTCCTGGGGTCAGGACCCATGCTGATGGAAGCAGAATGTGGATGCATTTAGGAAACTCTGCTTAACATTTCTGAATTGTCTGTTAGTCCTTGTTCCAGAGACTTATGGAAGAGACAAGAGACTGTTTCCCTAGTCCCTGAAATTATTAGTATGACGGGAGTCATATATTATCAAAGCTGTTGCTTAAAAGTGATTGTAGGACTGAAGCAAATAATGTAAAGCAGTTTTGGTAATTCCAGACAAGACTCTCTTAATGCGTAAAAATCTTTATCTCAAGTCTGAGCTCAACTTTTTGACTGTCTAGTCAAAAGGAAAAGATTCCTTTCTCCTCATCCAGTAGTCAATCACTCCTTCTTCCACCTGGATTTAGAAAGCAAAGTTTAAGTTCATGATGAGCAGAAAAGGTACTTATATCTCTTGCTTCCCCTGTTCACTTTGTATCTGCTAACGGTTACGTTCCTCTTGATGCAGTAAGTTCAACTTACTAACTAAGTTAGTAAGTTCAAACCTGGAAAGATTTTAAAGTCATATAAATGTTTCATGAAATGGAAAACTTATGTTTTACATGAATACCTGAAACACATAATTTCACAACCTGTAGTCTCCAACTCCTATTGAAAGGTAAAAGATAATAACAATTTAGTTGGGTTTCTTAAATTTTAGAGTAGTCCTCAGCCATTGGATCATCTTTCCTCTCCAGTTTATTGACTATCTCTGATCAGTTTGATATGGTGCCTGACTTGGGCACAAATGGAATTCCTTTGTTAGCTGTTTATTGCAGTTGTGGTGAACTATCATAGAGACACTGCCAGATGTGAATCATAGCAGATTTTCCTGCTGCCTTCTATGTAGAGTTGGACACACTGAGAAAGTGTCTACATCTCCATCACCAGATTGTCTAATGAGTTAATGTAAACATTAACTCTGTACTGTTGTTCATTTGGTTTTTTCCCTTGAAAGGAATGTCTTGCTTATATACTGTCAAATTTTAGGATATGAGAGAGCAGTGAAAATGAGCACTACAAGACAAATCAAATAAAGAATATTTGTGGTCCGTTAGGGGAATACAACAGCAGGGAACACTGTTGCAACCAAAGTGTAGTAAGATAGAGGGTTTTTTATGCTAAATTAAACTTTAATTATCAGGATTTCACCTGAAGCGCAGAACTTATTTGATCAGCTAAAAAGCATGCAAGTATCTTTGTGTGAGACTAACAAACAGACTGACCAAATTTTTAAAGCCTCTCATGGAAGTGACATAAGTGCATAGAAATAGGAATAAATGAATAAAGGCGGAAGCAACATTTCTATCCATTGCTGCAATAACTTAGGTGGAAAAGGATACATCATTAAAAGAGAAACAGTGATAAAAGCATATCACTAGACTGCTAAGTTTGCCTTGTACTTTGCTGTAAAAGCTAGGGGTCATTGGTCTGAGTGTTCTGAAAGCTGCTCCATTCAGCAGGACTTGAAATAACAATTCTTACATTTTGTTATGAGTCAAGCCAACAAAATGTTTTTAATGGGCTTTCAGGCTTGATTTTGGAAATATCGTAGTGTCACTTATTGTAAAGCTAGAACAAATAATGGAGCTGTCTTGAATATAGCCATCTCAGCCCCATTACACCATAGCAATGCCATTAGAAGCAAGCTGGTTTTCTTGTACTCTTTGTCTATTAAATTATCTTCCAAAGTGATAGCATTCTTACCAGGAAAATTTGCCACACATGCCTAAAGAATGATTAACTGTTTATGTATTGCTTCAATTTCTCCATCTATTGCAGTTTCTGATTTCCTTTCATTTTTCTTCACCATCACATCAAAAAAGTAATTCATTGCCTCCATTCAACAAAAAATACCCTCTGTATCTGAAGGAGTCTAGTGTTTAGCTTGCATCTGGCTTAATGTAATGGTAGTTGGGAGGTTATGGATTAGCAACTCCAAATTTAAAGAAATTCATCTTTTCAAGAAACTATGTTATGTGAGGTATGTTGCTGGATTGGGGCTTGGGTTTTTTTCCTACCTTTCCCAAAGGAAGCATAGTGAAGTAACCCATGTAAATGGCAAGTGGGCAATTAAACTGCAAGGGTAATTAATATCAGCTGTCACTGAAGAAAATGTTTGAGTGAGGAACAGTGTATACCATTTAGCATGAATTGGAAAACTCTGAATCTCTTTCATGTCATTTTGGTGACCGAATATGAGGTGATATTGAAGACCAAAATAGTATTCTATTGACTGCAGCTTATCCTCCATAAACTCACTTGAACTAATGGACTAAGCTACCAGTAAGGCATACCACAGCAGGCAACCAGACTGAGATTTGTAACAGACTGAAATCTGGGTTCAGTCTGTTACAACTACGTGGCTACTGAACCTCAATGACTCAAATCACAGGTTCCTGACAAGATAAAGCATAAACCGTAAATCATCTTTCTTTTTGCCAAATGGCTATAAACTGCCACAAGAGCTTTGCAGTAGATATTTCTGCAGCTAAAGAGTAAGTACTCACTGATAATGAGGGAGGAATAAGAACAGAGAAAGGGACCTGAAAAAGCTGAGACACCTGGCAGAACTGCTTTAGTAAAGGAGAACAAGATGAACACCTGCAAACTCCCACATCATGGCATATGTTATCCTCTTGAGCAAGGAGTGGAAACTGCCCTCTGCATTTGCCCAGGAGAAATCCTGACTCATTTAGGAGACATAGCGTATCCAAACTATTACTTTGGTTTTGATAGAAATACTAATTTTCTTCTACTTGTTTTATAGCAATTGACATCTCAGTTCTCAGTATCAAGCTTCTTTACTGTCAAGCAAATAAGTAAAAAATCTGTGTCCTATATTATTCCTCTTTCTTCATAGGAGTAAAAAATGCAAGGGCTATCCATTCTGTGTTAGTAACTTTGTCCCTCATTCCTCTGGTCCTAAAAAGAAAAGAAGAAAACAAACAAACAAACAAAAAAACCCTTTAGCTGTATCCAAAATGAAATATATTCAATTCTATCTGGGGACATTTGAGGCATTCAAGAAAATGTGTTCTAAATCCTTACTTGGTCATTTCTTGTATAACTCTGCAAAATATCCCTTGCACACTTGCTTTTATATTCATATGGTTTGTTATAGGAAACCAAAACTCCTCTTTCTTCTAGGGTTACTTGGGAAACTGATGCATATCTCAGGTGTTTGGAATCTGATGAAAATTCTACGCTAGTGCATAAAGCAGCTTTCTTACCAAACTGTTTCTTTGCAATAGCTAAGATGGAGTTAAACCAGAAATATATCCAGACAAATTTATTGGGTCACTGGTTAAAATGGTTACTCTTTGATGTACACTACAGCTGCACTTTAAATTATGTCTCTTCTCCAACAGCTCATTGTTCACTTTCACGTTTTAAAATACCAGTTTACATAGTTTTTCCAATTTAAGAAGAAAAGAAGAAAACATAATTCCTAGATGTATTTATGATTCAGCAACCCTAGAAAGTAGCTATGCAAATAATAGATACCTGTCTTGTGAAAGAAGTATCAGGGTAATTTCAAAATCTTTGAAGCAGAACTTTTCAGGCAGCAGTTGCTGTGTATCACTCAGTTTTGCATCCCTGATCCATTCAGTTGTCCAGACAGGAAACCTCCCACACAGTTCTTGTGCTGGGGTGCAATCAGGTGCAATAAAAACCTTGTCACAATATACAGTAAACTTCATTGTGGTCACTGGATTGCTTATGCATGGACAGGAGTGATTATTGTTCTCACATATAAGGTTTCTTTTTGCACAAGTTTACTATAAGCACCAGATTATTATTATAATTTATCAGATATTATTATAATATTGACACTACCTGATTGAGTGAAATTCTAGCTTTTCTTCTCCATTATTCCCAGAGAGTCCCATTCCTTCAGTTCAATCATTACTTGTCTACTGGTGTACTCAAAAGGGATTGATTTAATTAGCAGAGGTAGCCTAGATGTCTGTAACAGAACAGATTAAATTGTCAAAAAAATCTAAATATTCTCTTTTTTTTTCTTGTTGTGAGACATTTAGAATAACCAACTTACTTCTAGCTGCGAATGTATTTGGCTTTGTGCACAGTATTGATATTTGAGTATAATTGTTTTATTAAATAGAAAAGCTTTGTTAACCTAAAAAGCTTTTGTGAGTATTTACTCTTAGTTAAATACATAACTTGCTTTGAGGGAATACTGTTTTCTGCTGCAAAATAACCGGGTATTCTCAATTGAATCTGTAGCAATCAGTTAATTAGAGCCAAATTTAAGGTGTTTGTTCACGTCCTAAGAAACAAGCAAACATAATTTGGGTACAAGAAGAATTCTCAATGTGTTTGCTAAGTATTGGTTTGGGGTTTTTTTTCCTAACCAACTATTTATGAATTCTATAACCTGAGCTCTGATTTCTCCTCTAAATTGTTTTCCCGTTTTTAGTCAGACCACAGCAGTTTTCTCTATTCATGTGGAAGGACTCAGAGTTTTTTAGCACAACTGCTTGAAAACAAGATAAACTGGATTCCAGAGGAGAATGCAACTTTTAAATCTAGAAAATTAGTGGTTTATAAGCCAGTAGGAAATTGATATTATCATAAAAGTGTTGTATTCTACTTTTAACTTTCTGGCATCTGTAGGAATGAGTTGAGACATAGTCCTGAACAATTCTAGAGCCAGAAAGATTTGTCCTGTCCCAGGAGCATCTTTAACATTTTCAAAACTGTTCCTCCCCTGGATAGTGAAAAAAAGTCTCTTAAGCATAACCATCCTTCATTCATAGGAAAATATGAAAATTAGTTTAGATTAATTAAAACATAGGGGTTTAGGTATTCCTTTATGTCAATTCCCAATATAAATTGGTTAATTTCAACACAAAGATTTCTTTAAATGAAAAACTGGTCCAAATGAAACCAAAACAGAACAAAGCAAAACTAAACCACTTCAGTGAGATACTTTGGCAACTTCCAAACTTGCAATAAAATATTTTTTTTAAAAGAGAACATCTGTCAAAACCAATTATTTCAGCAGTTTTGACAAACATAGACTTTTCTAAAGAATACTTAATTAAAAAATTCCTTACCATGCCTGTTCTAGATTGACATGGGAGTTGACTAGCAGCTGGACACCATGCAAAAGAAATATATTTGTGTAGCCAAAGGAAGAAAGCAACCTGGGGAGTGAGGCCGTAAAAGTTAAGGTGATGTTATATAAGGCAAACCAGAAAACTCTCATAGTGAGCAGAAAGCATTACTGATTTTGTTTGCTGTGATGGCAAGGGGAACTAGCATGGCCAAACTGGAGTTTCCCTACCCTGGAAAGCATCTGCATATTATCAATATGTCCTCTGCAGGACAAAGCAGTATTATATCAGCATCACAGTGCTGGTTAAAAAATTGAAATTTCACAGGAAATGGGTGTCATCAGTATCACATTTTGGTGAAAAAAAGATTAAAATTTAGATGTCCCTTTACTCCATGGAATAGCCTTTTTGACAGTGATGGCCAATGAAAAGCTTATGTCCTGCTAATTGCAGGGCTACAGAAACTTGTATACGTGCACACAGTTGCAGAGCTTCATATTCTTCTTGAAATACCTTAACAGAATAATTACCCTGTCAATTACAAATTAAATGTGCTTCTAAAGCATCTCCACATTTTTTAGGCTGAATTTTAAAGAAAAAAACAGTGGTTGTTCTTTGCTGCTGTTGCACCTCCGACCATATTTACTACTGCTGCTGCTACCACAGCTGCCTCTCTAGCGGAGGCGGTGGTAAGGTGCAATGAGACAGCAGTGGTACTTGCACCAGGAGCTATAGCTGTGGAGGTGGGAAAAGTGCAATAATAAGAGCAGGATCAAGAGTTGGGTACATGTAGGATGAGTTGGAATTTCTGCACTCCTAGGGAGAGGAAATGAGATGCTGGAGAGATTTCAAAACCTTTTTATTCGTCCAAATCAAATCCTCTTTCTTTTTTTTTTTTTTTTCCTGCTAAAGCACAGCAGGACAATAGTGATTACACTCTCCCTGTGCAATTCCATCTTTCTAGCCACAGCCATTTTGGGGGCAGATATAATTAATCTTTTTCTTATGCACTTGAGAATACCTTGGGATACTCTCCAAGTCTCATCTTCAGCAGACACCTTTTTTCCCCATGGGGGAATTTATTCACTGCCACAAATCACTTACTTTGAGCATCCTAATCGATACGTTTCAAGAGAGTTTGAATAAATTATGCTTGGAAACTGTGGTGAATAATTCTCCATTCAGAAAAAAACAAACTCTCCTTGAGAGGGTATGCATCATGTATAATTCTGGAGCAGAACTGACAAAATGGACAGAGGTAACTAGATAACTAGTTCACCATAGCAGCTACTCGTCAGTGTGAATTTTAGGTAACAATAAAACAAAAAGATAGCAGATACTCAGGTTTTTAGTGTAATGGCAGAGGTTGTTCTTTCAACCATAACAGCAAAGAAAGTCTTGTTTCCATAGGCCTTGCTGACACTAAAGCCCTGGATGTACCAAGCGGATAACAGATCACTTTCTCAGCCTCAGTAGGTCATGAGCGTCCTGGGTGTTACAACCCTCCTTTCCTGAGGCCGTGAGGAGAGAAAGAGGACATGAATGTCAGGAGTCCCTTGTAACACCCATAAATTGATTAAAATTTTAATTTACCTCATCTAATGTAAACAAATATCTTAAGGGGAGGTGGCCAGAGGATGGGGCCAGGCTTCTTTCATTGGTGCCCAATGACAGGACAAGGGGCAACAGGCACAAACTGAAACACAGGTAGTTCCTATGACCTGAACATGAGGAAGAACTTCTTTATTGGGAGAGTGACCAAGCACAGAAATAGGTTGCCCAGAGAGGTTGTGGAGTCTCCTCTGGAAATACTTGTTGCCACCTGCTGTAGGTGAACCTACTTGAGGAGATGTGTTGGACTAGATGAACTCCAGAAATCCCTTCCAACCCCAACCATTCTGTGATTCTGTGACTGTGTACATGCCAGCAGGAATGAGAAGGCAAAGGAAGAACCAGGGGGTTGTAGTGACACTAAATTACTTCACTGAGCTCCAGTTTGATTTAATTCAGCCTACCCAAAGGCTGACTGAAATGAAGTCTAACGTCTTGAACTGCTGAATGAGAAGTAGGAAGGGACAGAGAAGGAGTCATTAGAAATGCTGAAGTGGCTGGCATTCCTGATTAGTGTAAGAACACCCAGGCTCACCACACCTCTGCGAAGGAAAAAACGTTTACAATAGAGTCAACAAACTAGCCTCATTTACCACTAAACCAGAGAGATGGGCTGATTCCAATGGGATGAAGTTCAACAAGTCCAAGTGTCGGGTCCTGCACTTTGGCCACAACAACCCCCTGCAGTGCTACAGGCTGGGCACAGAGTGGCTGGAGAGCAGCCAGGCAGAAAGGGACCTGGGGGTGCTGATTGACAGGAAGCTCAACATGAGCCAGCAGTGTGCCCAGGTGGCCAAGAAGGCCAATGGTATCCTGGCCTGTATCAAAAATAGCGTGGTCAGCAGGACAAGGGAAGTGATCCTTCCCCTGTACTCTGCATTGGTGAGGTCACACCTGGAGTATTGTGTTCAGTTCTGGGCCCCTCAGTTCAGGAAAGATATTGAAGTGCTGGAGAGGGTCCAGGGAAGGGCAACAAGACTGGTGAAGGGGCTGGAACACAAAACCTATGGGGAGAGGCTGAGGGAGCTGGGGTTGTTTAGTCTGGAGAAGAGGAGGCTTAGAGGTGACCTCATCACTGTCTAGAACTACCTGAAGGGAAGTTATAGCCAGGTGGGGATTGGTCTCTTCTCCCAGGCAGTTAGCAATAGGACAAGGGGGCACGGGCTTAAGCTCTGCCAGGGGAAATTTAGGCTGGAGATTAGAAAGAAATTCTTTCCAGAGAGAGTGGCCAGGCATTGGAATGGGCTGCCCAGGGAGGTGGTGGATTCATCATCCCTGGAGGTTTTTAAACTGAGATTGTACATGGCACTTAGTGCCATGATCTAGTAAACAGACTGGAGTTGGACCAAGGGTTGGACTTGATGATCTCTGAGGTCTTTTCCAACCCAATTGATTCTATGATTCTATGATTTTATGATTCTATGATCAGAATTTGGCCTTTTGTCACTAGTGTCAATTCATTAATACAAATGATAGTTTCAATACAGGCAATTAAAATGATGAGTGATGTGAATAGGAAAGGACCCACTCCAGTAAAGTTGTTTTTCTGAATTAATTTGAATTTGAAAAGATCACAGAGCTGATAGAAGTGCCAATTAACTTGAGCAAAAAATGAGAATATCAATCCAGTGGAAATCTGCCTTACTTAAATATTTGTGTTCATTTCAAATGATTGAGATAACTCTGCAAAACTTCTGAACTTTAATTTAGAAATACCAAAGCATCATTAAGACAACTCCAGTCAAAGTATTTCAGGCATTATGTGCAGAATAACACCTTTCCATTGCATCAAGATCTTCTCTGCCCACTGTTTCCTATGGTGCACTTCCAGTAATGGAACTTAAGTGATACATGGTGGGATGTAGGCAACAAGGCAAAACAGTGCATCAGAGGAGATAAATCTAGTGAGTGCTCCCAGCATTAGGGAAATTGATGAATCATGGCATGAGTGGCAGAAACAGTCTAATGCTGAACTGAACAAATCTGAAAGGAGGCAGGGAGAGGGGAGAATTCCCCCAACCAGAGACTTACAACATAACCAGCAAAATCTTTCCACCACTACCACACCCCTGGAAGCCTGTAATGTTGCAAAATGCTGTTTTCCAGCAGTCACAGGGAAACTTTGATTAGTCCTTGGCGGAACCACATTAAATATTGTTCAGTAATTTGCAGCAAGACGCAGTTGTTGGATTCTGCAGAATATTTTGTATTTTTAAAACTCTGTAACTTTGAAATATCACTAGAAAGGCTTGTCTAATACCTACTATGAGCAGCAGCATTTAATTTGAGTCTTTTTCTGGGAAAAAGGTGCAGTCATAGTTGTGAATATTATTGAGTAATTCACAAGTCTTTCAGGATAGAGCAGGTTGTTTGGAAGGTTTTTTTATGGATAAATAAATCAGAAGTAAGATACCTGGTGACTTCACAAGAACCTGAGCAGGAGTGTTCAGCAACATCATTCGCGTAATTTTTCATAAACCATTTTTTGGTTCAACTGAATTAGCTTTCCTGTCGGAGCACGTGGAGTACACAACTTCTGGGTTCTTATCACTTTCATTAACTATATTCAAATTATCTGTAGTGATTAATTAACTTGAAAAGAATTGCCTGGCAACATGCCTTTAAACACTTCCTGGTTGTGGTAGAAAGTAGAAAGCCTTGCCTTGACATGGGATTGAAGGGTGACAGATACATAAAAATAGGAAAAAAAAATCTCCCTTATGTTGCCATGTTCCTTCCTCCTGCAGTAAGAATTGCTCATGGAGTTGTCTCAGCCCATTCTGGGGTACCTTATTCCTGCAGGTCTCTCTACAGAACGGCATCCTTAGGTGGGCTGGAACCAGGGCTAGACCCGCATGTTGGGTTTGGAGGAGGGAGGACATTCAAGGGCCTTGCAAGTGGTGCCAGACACAGCTGGGCACCAGTCCAGAGACGACCAAAGTAGTAATAGAAATTCTTAGTCCAACTTTAAGGAAAGAAAAGAGCAGATCATCCCTCACTGAGATCTTGAAGTCTGGAAATGGGAAAGGCTAACAGAAGTTTCAGACATTCTTTCATTTTGGCAGTAGTCAGTGCTATTCAAAAAGGAAGGTGGGCATTCATGTTTCTGAAAGTAGATGGTACTGAAGAATCTGTTGGGTTTTGTTATTTTTGATAACTCGAAAAGAGGTGCTTAACAAACTATGCTATGTTCGAACTAGAAGCAATGTACAAAAATGAGCCCCAGAAACAACGTGTTTTCTAGCAAGATATGATATGCAAGTAAAAATGGAGTTAATGACTGGTCTAGATTTCAAAGGTAATTTTGGGAAGGTGAATTTAGATACAAAGCCACACTAGACTGCAATTTGAGGCAAAGCCCTTGGCCTACTGAACGATCCATAATTAACTCTTATCAATTGCTTGGGAAATGAGGACAAATGTAAAACATATTTAGAAACAGGCCTGAAGTAGAACAGCATTCAAAACTCAAGGTTCACCATGGGCAGCACCCTACAAACAATATAAACATGGCTGCCTGGGGTGGAAAAAAACCAAAGAAATTGTCTTGGAATTTTCCCTTAGGAAGACTTAGCAAATTTTAGGAAATTTGATGAACAGAAGAATGTTTCCATACAGTCCAAGACAGCCCTGGAATCGATTATTAATTGCAAATATATGGAATGCTTAGTTATCCGGTGTTGAATGCCGATGCATAGGGCACTGCTGGAAGTGCTGACTGTATCTCAGCTGCAGATACTAACAAAGCACAGAAACAGGGTTTTCTGGGTGACCTTTGCCCCACAAGAGGACAGATGAATAACAAACGGAAAAGGTAACTAACATCTGCAGTACTGCTGGGGAAAGTATTCCTATTAGGGCTAATATCTGTTGTATATTTCCTTTTTGTCTACAAAGTGTTTTCCTTTCAGAAGAGGCTTCGGGTGGCCTCCAATGGAATGGTCATCTGGAGACCTCTACCTCGACATGCTCTGTGGGTGGCAGGTGTTCCTGCTGTATCAGCCTCATTTGTTCTACATTTGTGAGCTCCTCTGTGCAGCACAGGGCAATTCTTCATCAACTGTCTCAAAGCATAACTGAGTAACTCTACTGGGATTTTTTTTGTTCTCCTTTTCTGTAATGTGGAATGAAGCCACTCCAAGAGATGTGCATTAGAACAAGCAAGGACTGTGCTGACCTGTGTTGAGTGCGTTGGGAAGAAATATTGAGGGTTTTTTTCAGTTGTGTGTTCACTGAATGTGCCAAAAGTTTGCAAGATGCGTGAGTCAAATATAAAACATAACAGGAAAACATAATTTAGTATGAGAACTCTTGAAACAAAGCAGTGGCTTCTTTATTGAGAAATATTGAGAAATATTAAACATAGTGTTTAATCTCCCTCTGTAAAGCCTCTATTTCTACTTATTTGCACTTAGTTTCACACCATTCAGGTATCAACAAGGAAAGACTAAAGTAGGTCTCTGTCTCTGCACAGTTAAAGTGTTAAATATTCATCTTTTTCCTCAAAAGATAAATTTTATTTAATTGTAGTAAATGTAATGGGTTTTGCTTCATGAAAGAGCTAGAATGTCAGAGGAATCTCTGATCCACATTGTGAAACCTTGGAAACCTTGAAACAACCTTATGTCTAATGCTTAAAGCACAGATATCCTTGCAGTAAATAAAAATATTTCTATGTGGTTTTCTCTAAGTTATGCATTTTTAAAAAAGATTCTGTCTCAAAAATCTCTTAAACCTAAGGTTTTTAGAGCATGTTCAGAGATTTTCACCTTCTTCAAGATGAGAGCCTCGTCTTCACTTTGCTTCAAATTAGAGAAACTTTTAAGAGTTGGTTCAGTGAACAAAGCATATTACAATGACTGGATGTTTTTGAAAGTCCTATCATACAGAACATGTTGTATTTTCCATAAGAGGAAAGGCAGGCCTTAGTCCATAAAAAGCATAGTTTGCTAGTAGTATTGTGTCCAAATTTCCAGTTTACTCACTCAAAAAAAGAAAGGACTTCATTATTATTTTGTTGTAAAGGGGTTTGGAAGAAAAGATACTAGAAAGAGCTAGGATAGAGATTTTAAAGCAACTGATTCCATACTACATATAAATACTATAGAATAACATGCTCTACCTTATGCCTCAATAGAATCAGCTAAGGCAAATAAAAACCAGACATAAGAATTCTGACATGAAATGAGAGCTAGATAAGGCCCTCCAGCTGGAATATTTTGAATTTTTATGTTTTTTTTTTTTTAATGGCCAGACTTCGCGAACGAAGATCTGAGGAAGGTGTTTGTACGCCTTCCAGCCTGCGCATTGGATTTATTTTAGGTGGGACACAGTGCGCGCAGAACTGAGCCCACCCTTTAATCCTAAGGTTCGTCTGCTGGGGCCAAGCGAGCTTGGACAGTGGCAGCGAGGTCCTCAGGACGTAGGTGGATTGCCTTACAGGGCTAACGGGCTCCACCTACCCGGGGAGTTTCCCCGACCGGGAATCGAACCCGGGCCTCGGCAGTTACAGTGCCGTGTCCTTAACCACTAGACCACCAGGGGCTCCCTTTTATGTTTTAGGGGACTAAAAAACCGCAAACCATCTCTAAAGAAATGTTGTTTCTAATTGTTGCCCTTTTTTAAAAAGAGACTGAAGTAACCTTTGATACTAAACCACCTCCTCAACCTGCTGCAAAGCTTGGTAGCTTCAACCATATTTTCTATTTTATTGCAGAACTTGTTTCTCCTCCCCAAAGTATGTGATCAAACTGCACAATTGGCAGAACTGGATCTAGCCTAAACACTCCTGACATGGAAAAAAAAAAAATAAAACCACAGAGGGGTCTAACTCTGCTAGGCTCAATATACTGGGGCTAGAAAATAAGCACTACTCTTCTTCAACACCCTTTCCCAGCAACAGCCTTCACCCTTTACCTCAATGACTGACAGCAGATCACAATTGTGGCTTAAAAAACCAGGAATTTATTGTTCAGTGGTAGGCTATCCAGCCAGGCCATACTGCTCAAAGCTCTTCACATTCATCTGGTTTCTGACTTCGTTTAGGTTTCTTAAGCTGATGATACATGTATCTTGATGTGTCTTCCTGTCACTCTCTCTCCACTAACTTCAGGTATGTCACTCAATTTCAACCAAATGACAGGTCAAAGTTTCAAAGAAAATATCAAAGGCAGAAAATTAACCCAAGTGCCTGGGAAAAAAATCCAACAGTCAAGTGAAGGAGAGAGGTCCTTCTAAAGCTCTTGTGGAGAGAATCACAGAATCGTAGAATCATCACAGAATGGGTAAGGTTGGAAGGTACAAGAGTGGATTATCTGGTCCGACCTCCCTGCTCAAACAGGGTCATCCTAGAGCACATGGCACAGGATTGCATCCAGCTGGTTATTGAATATCTCCAGTGAGGCAGACTCCACAACCTATCTGGGCAATCTGTGCCAGTGCATGGTCACCCACAAAGCAAAGAAGTTCTTCTCCATATTGACGTGGAACTTCTGTGCATCTGTTTCTGCCTCTTGTCTCTTGTCCTATTGCTTGGCACCACCAAGAACAGCCTGGCTTCATCTTTCTTGTCCTATTGCTTGAGATACTTACAAACATTGATGAGGTTCCCTCTCAGTTGTCTCTGCTTGAGGCTGAACAGGCCTATCCTGTTCATATTTGGTCTGTGAGCTTAACCTTTACTGTCCAATAGAGTTGGTATAAACCCAAGCTGCTGGAAGAGTTGCTGTGATTGAGAAGGTCCTCAGAAGGAATTAGTGTGTGAGGTCGCAGTACAACCAGGCTTTGTACCCAAGCTTCTTCCCAAGCTTCCCTTGTTCCCCATCCTCTTACAGATCTCACAGCAAGGTCCTACTTTCAAAGAGAGTTTGGAACAGGATTCAGTGTCCAAGTCATGGTACAGCTGAATGTCTTGGAAAGGGCAAATTGTGGGGAAGGTGGAGTTGCAGATAGCTGGATGGGCCAGATGTACGATGCCCATAGTTCTTTTTAATCCACTTATGATGTCCTTAAACATGCAGTCAACAAGCTGCCCAGAGTTCTTGCACAGTTCTTTTAAATCAAAACACTACCTTGTCCTCTTATTATTATTGTAGACATAATTTCTCTGAAATTCAGCAGAAACCCCCTCCCTAAGTGTATTTCACTGGCTAGAGGATATATATCTTTCTGCAAAGGTCTGTAGGTTTTTTTAACATTATGAAACACTGGATAAAAGAATGCCTATGGACTTCCCTTGTATAATCTGTCATCTGTGTGGCAGCAAACAAGGACAGCAGGCTGTACTGCCAGTGAGCAGAGCTTTTATTGGAACAGGGTGCTAGACCAGATATTCGCATCAAGCTTCACTCAGTAATGCCACAACAGTGTTTCAAGAGGTCTCGTCTGCTGATCTTCAGGGATCTATTTATCTAAAAAAGGTTGGTTTACTCTATCCCATTGCATACTCAAGGGGAAGAGCTACTGTACAGTAACATAGTTGATGACTGCAGACCAGTGCTAATGCTCAGTGTAAGGGTAGAGAGCTGTAAGTGTATGGATATGACTACACATGAGACTTTCATACCAAAATTTGCATGTTTCCAGAGATTTCAAAGGTTTTAAGTTTTCGCAACATGTTTTCAGTCCCTTATGTTTTAGCAGATTATTTTTTTTATGTTGGTACAAAAAATAGACTTGGATTATGAAAAATCATGAACTTCATATTATGGGAAAGTAGTTTTAAGTTCCATCCTTTAAACTTTAAAAATGAAGAGTTAAAAGTAGACCTTTTATATAAGTTGGTTTTGTAATTCACTTTTAAGTGGTCTTCAAAAGGTTTGGATATATTTTGCTCTTTTCTGGGCAACAAATAATTCACAATTCTTTTTTCCTTCTTAAGCATGGAAAAAAAGTGGTAGGACCACAACCTTCCCTAAGCACATATTTCTTCAAGTATACCGTCATACAAAGAAAATGGGGAACAAATGAACTTCTGGAATATTACTTACTATTATTGTCTGTCCTCCAAAGTAAAATAACCTTTCCAAGAAGGAAAAATGATGGATTCTTTCTATGCGAATTTTTATTTAGCATTTGTATACATTTTAGAAGA
The DNA here is from genome assembly GCA_013397135.1 of Pachyramphus minor. NCBI lineage: Eukaryota > Metazoa > Chordata > Aves > Passeriformes > Tyrannidae > Pachyramphus > Pachyramphus minor. The sequence goes on along the minus strand of VYXB01004542.1, from coordinate 6,066 downwards.
CTTAACTCACATGCTTGATAGAATTAAAAAGAAAATAAAAAAAGGAAGAAAAACTGGTATATTGTTTTTTAATAAGTTTTCCTTGTTGCAATAACTGTCAGATTCTGCAGGAAGGCATAATTTATTCTTTTTTGTTGGTGGATATGAAAATACATGCACAGCTTGCTACAAAAATTTGTTTACAAGGACGGTTGGAAATTTTTATTTTTAAAACTGACACATTAAAAAATGACCATGGGAACAGAAAAGAGAGGAGAAAAAAATCATAGTAGCTTTTGTGTTTTTTCTCTGAACCTTCATACATCCCTTCCAACACACAACATGCTGACTAGTTTTGGGGACTTCTCACACTAGTTTCAGAACATCTCAAGCCCTCTGCCTAGGGAATGTCTACGAATTGAGAGATAACATTTTCCCTGTCAGGCATTTTCTGTATAATTTAGACATCTATGGCTTTCTTTTGCTTCATACTTGCATTATACCTCTCTCTTTCGGACAGAGAGATATCAGGTGTCCACTACCTGATGTTATAAAGTACCAACAGAGACAAAAATTTGTGGTAGTTGGAAAATGATCTATGGGTAGCTCTGGAGAAACCCATTCTTCCGGGCAAGATAACAAACAAGACACCCCTGGGGATTCAGGCTAAAGTAGATGCTCAAGTGATGAGGTACAAAGAGGAGGTACACAGCTTTCTACATGGGAATCATTCCAGCAAGAGAGGGGATAAAACAAGACAGGGGAAAGAAAACTTGCTTTCTCTCACTGAAAAGATAGTAAGTTCTAGAAAGCTCTTGTAATGGCAAGGGGATTTAACCTAGAAGTCAGATTTTTGTTTTCCTTCACAAATCTCTTTTTATTTCCTGTGCTTCAGGGTCTAGACTGGTGGCTTCCACTGCACAGAGATGCCTTGTCTTTTCCATGAGATATAGGTTAAATTTTTATATGTTTGACCAACATAAATGTTGATGCTGAAATATTTATGTTGTTAGCATATAAATATACTTCAGGGCACACAGTAGTTGAAAGCTCTTTGCCTGTTCTTCTATATATCAAAAAAGTTTTCCATTAAAAGTTTGAAGCTTTTCAAGCCACATAGCTTGTCATGTCCTTGACATCCACTCTAATTTCTTGCTCCAAAATAGTTCTAACCCAAGATTTAGTCAGGTAAATTCACTTTTTCTGTCTTCCCTCCATATTTGTTTACTTTCTTCCCATTTTCCCACTCTTGTCAGCTGCCCTTTTTGTTCCATACCAGTGTTTCCTGGTAACTTGCTGCATAGCAGAAAGAGCTAAAAGAGCCCTTGATGGCTCCTCTCAATGACTGTCCTGTGCTGGTGGCTGTGATCAGTTGTCTCCTAGCTCTCTCTGGACTGGTGAAGCTCCAGTCAAGTCTGAAAACCAGCAGTAAGAGACACAGAGCTTGGGGAGACAAGAGCACCAGTTAAAGGATGTAACAAATTCTTGAGGAAGCATGTGGCCACAGTGCTTACTCCAGCACGTTCACAAATCATTCTGCTACTAAAGAAAAGGGCCATATTCATTTTATAGGTGGGAAACCCTCACGTGATAGAGCAAGAAGGATGTGAACTTGGTAGCAGCAGATGGAAAAGTGAGTGTTGTTGCATGGGATGTGCAGGTAAGTCAAACAGCACTAAACACAGAAAAACCAAGTACAGTAAAAGATTCAGACCAGTAGAAATACAGGATTTCAGACAACAAATCTTCTCCAAGCACGGGAACAGCAGTTGATTCTAATAGCATGTGCCACTGTGGTGGAAAAGAGCATGTCCCTTGCACAGAGTAGAACTGGTCTCCTCTCCCTTCCTCAGACCAGCAAGCATTAGCACTAACTAGAGGAGCAGAGGTATTGGGAGCTTGCTATAAGTTTAACAGAAGTAGCACAGCTTGTGGGAGGGAAATGGAGATTCATTGCTGGTGGGTATGCACTCAGTCTGTCCAGTTTCTACCAATGGCAAATATTCCTTTGGTTCTACGGTTATGAAATTCATCATGTGAATGTGAATGCTCTGTAATGTGAGCACAACAAGGCTACCTGGGCAATCCCTGCCCCTGTGTTTCATATTGAAAGCAACCCGTCTGCATGTACTGCCTGGATTCACCTTCTCTCACTATTCCAAGCCATTCAGAAAGACCTTAAGGCTGTTTTTACCTCATGCCACCTTCTGCTCCTTTCTCTCTCAGTTATACCATGTTAACCAAATACCTTCTCCCCACCATACTAATCTCTTGATTTTGTTTATTAGACATTTTTTTATTATTATCTGTGAAAATGGCTGAGGAAAGGAGGGCTGAAACACAGATAATGTCAGAGGATATCTCAGAAGTCAGTCAATGTAATTAAAATCAACATGACTACCAAATATCCAGTTATTTCAAAAAGTCTATATTAAGGAAACCTTTTTGAAGCTACTTCTGTTCAAATTTGAGACTTCCATTTCAAGAAGGAATTTGAATAAAAATAAAGAGCCTTGTAAGAAGAGGATACAAGTCTTCATTTTACAGCAAAAATGTAGATTCTGTCATTTCAGAGAATAGAACCATGTCCAATGTGCTTTCAGAAAAGCTCTTCTCACACTAAAACAATTTTTTTAATGCTTCCTTTTTCTTTCAGCCCATGTTAGCATGTGCACCTCAAACAACAGTTGTGTGCACTTATTTCATTAAATGCTGCCATTTCTGCAGATGAAAATTTTCCAGAATAGTCTTATCTGCCGAAAAAGTAGTTCAAAAACATTAAAGCTTGTTTGATACTTGGATTGCGCTTGCAAATCTGTTTACCCTCTGTTGGCTACAAGTTTTTGTGCTAGGCCTAGGATTTTTTTCTTAAATTTCTGCTTAAATTTGTACAGAATCTGTGCAGTTCACATGACCTCCAAATGACATCTGGCATTTTACACACAGAAATGGCTTTGAGCACAGGAAAATTTATTCAGAAATTACAATGCTGATGCCTGCAATAAAGCTCTTTCTGTTATTAAGTGTCTTCTTAGTGTCCTCTTTATGAGGAATGTCAGAGACTTTCCTCAGAGATTAAACACTTCTTTCCAGCAATATGTCAAGATCTGTATTTCTCCACTATGAGGAAAGTATTGTTTAGGCTTTCTAAACTGTAGTGGTTTCATGTGTCTTAAGTCAGTGGAAGCCACCTTAGCCACAATTAATAGGTATATAGATGTAGTGTAAAACAGGATTCTCAGATGTTTTTCAAACATTTACCAATAAAAATAATATGCTTAAAAAAAAGATAAAGGTTTCCTGAGGAGTTTTACATTTTGCTTTTTTATAAAATGTTCCTGACAGCTGTAAAGTGCTCTTAATCATAATTTTAGTGCAGCTTCTTAAAAACCACATGCAGCAATCTCAAACTTTTCAATAATGCATTACTGTCAGGCTTAATGTTTTGTTACTGAGCAATAATGTCTGATTCATAAGTACAAATTCATATCTGCTCGATGATGCAAAGATTTAAGCAAGGCTTCCTCAGGATACCAAGTTCACCATAAAATAAAAAAAAAGAAATCTCAGACATCCTTTATGAGTGCAGAGGCTGTCTGGTAAAGTCATAAAAAGAATGTTTCTGTACAAAAGGCAAGGATTTTATAGGGTTCAGCCAAATTGCACAATTTCAATTTAAATTAATATTTGCATAGCAGTGTTCTATACTAAATAAAACACGTAATGTCTGAACACTTTCTGCCAGTAGTTCACACAATATCTTTTTCTTTCAATTCTATAATGGGTAAAATGTCCACTTTATGACCTTCTCAGAGCTTGCTTTGAAAGACTTTAGCAAGAGTCAGGCATCTCTAGATCAAAAGGCCTGACGAGATAAAGATGTCTGTAACATAGCAGTGGTGTACATGTCTTAAGATTTTTTGCTGAGTTGCAGTAATTAATAGAAGAACAAGATTTTTTGCTGTAGATGCTCAAGTCTTCAGCTCTCTGAAAACAAAATTCAGTAGGTGAAATAACCTGTTTTCTGAGCCTACAATTTCAAGAGTTGCTATCAGGTGGCCTGCCATTAATACAAGAAGAATGACAGCAGGGGTGCTGTGCGGTGTCTTGGGCACTGCAAGCTACTTAAGAGAAAGAAATTCCCTTAATGGTTCTGCTTGGTAATCAGTATGGGACTATCAGAGTTAAAATCAACAGTTCATACAGCTTAATGTAAGTAGCTAGGCTTTTAAAATTAAAAACTATAATATATGCATGCCTTTTCTGGGCTGAACTCAGCATGTAAAACACAGAATCTGTGTACTGGCCTGTATGGCACATCAACATGGGATATGCCATATGAAGTTTTAGTTACAATTACATGTGTCAACTTCTGTCTTCATTCAGACCTTCTACTTCTTCACAAAATGCTTTTAACTTAGACCTGGTGCAAAGTAAAGTTTTTGAAGAACCTGGAAAAGCAAATCTGTTAAAATTTGAAGTTATAATTCACATTCTGGCATAACTACTATTAACCAGAATAGTTTTTAGAAATTGCCTTGAGCATTGATCTTGCCTTCCAAAACACAAATTCTTAAAATGCAAATATTTCAAACTTCCCATTCTGCTTCAATTAATTGCAATTTTCCATGTAGACTGTATTTAAATCAATTAAGGTGCAGTTAAGGTTTCATTGTTTCCAATAGCTTCTAATTGTTCTGTGATACACTACAGATACATTTAAATAAGTAAATGGACAAGATAACTCAATTACACCTCTTTTGGTAAACTTCTTCTTCTCTATTACTGTATACAAATTTATTTGTGAAATACTGAGTGGCTTTCAGGACTCAGTGGCAAAAAAAGAATGTACCCATGTCATGGTTTCTCTTGTGCAGAGTGACTAGTATGAATGCCATTGCTCTGTGATGGCTGTATAAGCGCTCAGCAGCACTTAAAAGGGTGCCCGTGGTTCTGCTGTTTTGATTTCACTGCTCACTCAGCATTGCAAGGGGTGTATGGAAATCTTTTTATCTCAGAGACATCTGGTAAAATCTTGTGGTCCGTCTTCATTTAGCCTGTGGTACCTTCTAAACACTCCTCCAGATGAATGAAGACAGCACAAATAAAAAATCAATGTTGTGTTAGGGCTATATTTGCATTGGAAGTACAGCACATGCATCTGTGAGATTCTTTAACTGGCAGCTGCATCCAGACTGTGTTGCATGGTTCTGTTAATCTAGCATGTCTTTTCTTAAAAAATCTATGGATACAGCATATCACACTGTGGATTTAAAACAGATAGCATATCACAGATCATTAAACATATCAGTCACGTTGTCTGAGGGTTTTTGCTTAGTGTTTCAAGTTAAAAAGAGGTGTGTGTATTAAAAATTCAGTAAGACATCTGACAACTTTGAAAAAAAAAAAAGCCAGCAGTATTTCAGGGTTATCTCTAACACTCTCCAATTGACTGTTTTGGGAAACTAAAACCCAAGCAACCAGTCAAATTCTTGTAAAGATCACTCTAATTATGCCCACACAACTCATTAAAAAAAATTAAATGAAATGTAACAGTTCTTATGAATGTTGACATTTTCCAAATATGTGGAAAATATGAAGTGGTAGTTGAAAGTCTTGAATACACAATAAACAAAACTTTCCACAGTGTAAGTTCTGGTTCTTACAATGAAACCTGGATGGGGTCTTAAACTAATAGTGTCTACCTTAGGGCTTGAAGGCTTTAAAAAACCCCGAACTTAAAAACAATTCTTGTTAGAAATCCATGTGCAAGGTGAATGAACATCAAGTATGTTTAAGAGATTTATAGAGTCACATCCAGGGCTGAAATAAACTGGTATAAGGTATGAATTTCTGTAAGGTTGGTCCTTTATTGTCAAAGTCAAAAGAATAAATCACCCTCTATATCCTTAAGTCGTTGACTGCACTTTTCTGATGCAAGGTGATCTTTCTTGCCTATTTCAGAAGTTCGAAAAAGACAGATTGCTCTAGTTGATTCTGCACCAATTCTGTCCTGAAATCTAAGCCATTATTTGTCCTACCTCCAGCAAAAGACAAAATGCCACTTCATAGAATCATAGAATTGAT
>VYXB01004527.1:0-13528 GCA_013397135.1 Pachyramphus minor | reverse complement strand
AAAGACATGTAGATGTGACATTTTGGGACACAGTTTAATGGTGGTCTTGGCAGTGCTAGGTTTATGGTTGGACTCAATGATCTTAAAGGTCTTCTCCAAAATAAATTATTCTGTGATCCTTTCCTTGAAAAGCAAGAGAAATTTCCCCTTTTCTGCCCATCAAAGTGTCTTGCTGCACAGAAGGAACACAAACTTTACTTGTGTGGGGCATTTGTTTCTCTAACCCCTTCACCTTCAGCCCAAATCAGATAAAAATGATGAGCAGGGGTAAATTCAAAAAAAGTGTATAGTACTATGTGAAACTGAAAAAAAGGATAGCTTTTCTCATTTTAAGAGAGGAAGTCAAATAGGAACTTAACTTGAACAGTTGTTTGAAGTTTTTGTCCTTTTTGTAACTTTCACAAAACACAAAGACCTTCAACAGTTCGAAAAAATTTCAGAACAGAAATCATATCATTAAACTTGTGCTATCTATACCAAAGTTGCATAAGTTCAATCCCACAATTTTTGCCATGAAATAGAATGCTTCTTCAAATTCAGTGTTCAACACTGTCACTGTCCGCACTGTACACAGCTAATCAGTTAATTTACAGAGTGGCTTGATGAAAGTAGTGTTTCAATAGCCAGTCTCCTAAATGGATGTATAAAATAAAATTATTATTGAAATAAATTATCAAATCATATATTATTTTAAATTCCAGGCTATTTTCTGGAAAAGTAGCATGCAATATATATGATAAAGTGTGTGGGTGTCTGCATTTATGAAATGTGGATGTGGAAAGATATAGCTAATATTTTTTTCAAATCTCTATATATTTATTGAAATTGGCAGCTTCAACTACTTAGGTGTAAGCTGCCTATGTTTTAAAATTCTGTTTCTTGTCTGTCTTGTTTGTTTTGCATATTTGGTCAGAAGTTACACTGCAGAGGGTCCCAAAGAGCCTCTGTGTCACAAATGGCATGATGTGCTACTATGTACAGAAGCCTCTCTTCAGTGATCAGCCTTAACCTCAAGTTTCCTTTTTTCCGTTGTCAAGACTGTCCAACTTGACAAGAAGACTTGTAAAATAAAAATCAGAAATAAGTGGCTTGGCCTATAGGCTTGTTTTAATACACTAGAAAGGAAGAGCAAGTAAACCAGTAAAAAGGTTAGAAAAATGAAGGAAATGGGAGAAAGGGAGAACAGACTACTGGGATCAACAATTTGCTGAAGGAAGCATTGGTGTTCTGAGATCAGCACTCAGTTACGAGAAAAGAGGGAATGATAGACCTACACCAAAGCCACATAAGGTCAGAGAAAACCCTCAGAGAGTGTGGGTTGTACAGTGCACCTTGTGGAATAGCTTTGATAAGGTGGTTTAATAGTAACACAACTATATAGCAAGTGTAGCTTAGAAGTCACTCTTGATAATTATGAAAAAGTAGTGTCACTGAAATGGTGATGGGGAGCTCATTTTTCTCTCTGCATTCATTTAGACCATCTCTTTGTTTTCCGTGAAAATCTCTCTGGTAAACACTAGGAAGAATAACTTCGAAATGCCAATCACATTGGGACATGGATACTTCATAGATTTGTAATTACCAGTAGAATGGAATAACTAAATTTTAAGCAATAGAAATTTAAATAGTTTACTAGGACATGTAGTTAATTTCTTTCTTGTCTACGAATCTCCTTGAAGATTCCTATCTTATTCTTCATTTTTACTTACTCTGAGGATAATTTCCAAAAACTCTGGATTGTGAGCAGATTTTTTCAGGTTTTTAAAAACGGAAATAAAAATCAAACCACTTTGGATTTAATGTGTTAAGTTGAATGGTATTTCTCTGCCTCTACTGAATAATTATGACTATGTGAAAGTGTCTAGTTCAAATTTCAGGGATTCCAAATCTGCTATCAGTAAATACTGAAGCACATTCTTGCCAGGAAATATTTCTGTCAGAATATTTATAGGAAGCAAAAATAAAATGGACACAAAAACTGTCAGTAAAAACCCCTGAAGAAATATTTGCCAATTCTTTTCCAAAAACTGCAATAGTTCATTATCTTCTTGCACCAATTGTTGCAAAGTCCCTATTCTAGTTGTTAATTTGAGGACATTAACCAAAGCCACATTCTTTGCAAATCACTGTAGTGTTTAATTTTTCTTGAAATTTATATCTATGCAAAGGAAGGCACAGAGGGAAATTTCCACTTGGTCTGCTTTCTGACACACCTAACAGAGACTTGCAGACAATTTTAAGATCTAATCTTTTTTGTGCCCCCCTGTCCTTTCCCCTCCACCAGAGGAGGGTGAAAGCCCCGTATATGACATTATCATTGGGAATGACCTTATAACAAATGCAATAATGTAAGTAAAATGGCCTTTTCAACACCTGCTGTACCAATCTCCTCCCCTTGATGGCCTGTTGATACTGCAGTTCCTCTACTCACTGCAGGCATGGTGAAATGGGATAGCTACATGGCATCTCTCATTACCATTGACTGATAAGAGACTCAGGACCCCTGTACCAATGTAAACCTGCGAGTGGAACTGTTCCTGAATGTGTGAGGCGAACCTCCCATGAACATAGTGGGAATGAGAGTGGTAGTGTATCCACACTCTGGCTGGTCTACATTTTCTGTAACCAAAAAAAAATGTACATACATATTTTGTTGTCACTTTCAGACTTCTTTTCTGCCTTTGAGAGTTTATAGGGGGGTGTGCCCTTTTGTAGCAAATATTATACTGGGAATTAATATTTAGGAAAATCTACACAGTGTTGGAGGTCGGAGAGTCACTGATACCCTTCTGTTTATCCCTGTGTAGTGTAGCAGGATTTAAGTGCTCATTCTGAGAGTCTCACTTCCAGCCTTCCCTGACCCACCCTAGAGCTAGCTGTGACTAATTAAAAGAGAATAAATATGTCAGTGCTGACCCCAGGGATAATACAGAGACAGGTCCTAATTTCTAGTTTTCAGAGGTTGAACTGTGATGAAATGGTAGCATCATTACAGCACCTCACAGTCCTATTAATTTGACTTTATACAGCCATTATATAAAATCTGATGAATGAATGACCTTGACTGTATTTCCCCTCACTCCCTAGATATAACCCAATATAACCTAGTTGAGATAGGTGCCATTGACACCTCAAACAAATCCTGTTTGCCGCACCATAGTTTTCCATAGCATCACAGCATGTCTGCTGCTCTTGTGTTCCCTTGCCATGACCAGTCCATCAATTTTCTGGATGGAATCACTACACAGTCCTGCTAGTCCTTAATTACCAAATTTGCATACATTCCTGTATCAGGAACTTGGACCAATGAAACTGTGAGGACAGCATCAAGTCTGTGAGAAGGCACTGTATCAGAATTTGTCATATTAGTAAGCACTGTAGTTTAGCAATCAAGAGGCAAAGCAACAAACGGTTGCTGATTCATATTAGCTCGCCCGGCAGGGTATATAACCCAGTGAACAAGACTACCAAGCTGAGGGAGCACAGAATAAGTAAACCTGCCTTCAAAAATATCACAAGGTGTGAACTTCAGCCTTGTCAGTCTGTACCACTGTGCAATACTATAATGAATACATCATTATGTTAGAAATTAAATACAGCTCTCAACTTGCCTAGGATGGTGCTAGCCTGTGTCTGAAGTTCATCTGAGGGGACAGTAAACCACAGGATGGTGAACTGAACAATTTGTGTCAACTTGTGCTGCTACCACACTCAGCCATCCTAAGCAGCTCAAGAATTCAGAGTATGTTCAGAGACGAGACTAAGACAGGAAAAGAGCTAAGAAGTGCATCTTTCTCTTTGTTATGATTTTCCCCCTGACAGGTTCCTGGGAATATGACATACATCTTGTAGAGCATAGGTGGCAGGGAAAATGGCATGGGCCACTCCATGTTCTTCAAGGTGTGTTTTACACGCATTTGTTCATTTGCCACCTGTCTACGTCTTCTGATCTAAGAGGCTTATCTCCTGGCTTCAGATGCTTTGATTCAGTTTTTATAACCTATTACACAGATTGCTTGTTTTAAGAAGAGGATAGGGCTATTTCTACACTGTGACTGCATTTGAGAAGTTACTGGCAAAAGAACAGACTTGAACTCACCCACAGGTGAGCTGAGACCCCAGTACATGTGAGGGCTTAACCTCGGATTTTTAGTTGTGAAAGTCCAGAAGAAGAGAGAACTCTGAAGTTCTTAGTAAGCTAAACAAATAGTCTACTTCTTTTAGCTACCTTCAAGCCTTTTTAAGAGAGTAAACAAACTAGCAAAACTGCCACATAGAAAGTCATTGGTTTTAAATCCCTAGAGATTAGCCAGTTACCAAACATCACTATGGCAAATCTTCTTTGTTATCTAAAGCACGGAATCTAAAGAGACTGACAAGCCCACTGAGCTGCCAGGACCATGCTAAACTACATTTTTCCAGATGTGCTGAGTCCACAAGTTCAGTCCACTGGGCGCTATTCCCCCTTATGCACAAAGCACACTTTCTGCCCTCCTTTCATTGATACTATTGTAAAAAGGAGATTGTGTATTGAGATTTTCAGGCAAAATTTCTCTGCCAGTTCTTCTTGTGTCACTGGAATGACATGAGATATTAAAGCACCATAGGTGTCTGCAAAATTCAGCACATCTGCAGCTTCTGCATCTGTTTCTGCTCCATGTACTGCTTTTCAAAAAAAACCCAAAAACAAACAAACCAAAAACCAAAACCAAATCCAGCAGGATCAGAACATAATGAAACTCAAATTTTTGTTTCTTGTAATATAATGATAATTTGCTTATAAGCGTAATGTTGTCAACATATGACTTTAGTAATGTGTAAAGCACCTAAATCAACTTCCTTCTACCTATAGAAACATGAACATGTTGAAATTTTGTTGCAATTAAGCGTAAATCATAGTGAAAAATAAACTGATAAGTTACACATTTGTTAGCTACTTTCAGGTTTTTATTCTTTCCAGTCTAATAGTCTGCTAATGACTAACCAGTCTGATAACTTTTAGGGATAGAGTTTGCTATTTTGGGCTATTCCCCTAGATGAAAGTTATTTCTATAACAGCTATTCTTAGAAGCATTTATGGAAGAAAGGGAGGGAGTGAAGCACCAGTAGGGAAGTGACTCATGACAGTACTACTAATTGTCAACCAAAAAAAAGTCTGCTTTGCAGATTAGGGAATCAGCTGTAGAAAAATAACCCTTATGTATTTGAGAAACAAACACTGTTCATGATCTTTCAGTATTAAAACTATGTGGTAGGTATACAGAACCAACAGTGAACAGAATGTAGAACCAGTGACAAGCAGACATCTGAAACTACTCCTTTCTAGGTCTGTATCTCTCCACATCATTTACCTCCCAATCCAATTTCCTATTACTTTTGCCTGACTCTTTATCATCCCTGCAACATCTGCTTGCCTTTGATTTTTTTTTCTCTCTTTTGTTGTTCCACAGCTTGAAATATGTTAAGTAAAAGGCAGCTAAAGGGTCTGGTAGCAGCTGGCAAAAATTTAAATTTCTAGGTCTCTGGCTAGGATCCAGACAGGTCAGTGGCAACTGAAAGTCGTTACCACCCCATGTCTGCTTGCTGACCTCAGTGACATTAATTGCTGGACTGGCCAGAGCAGCAATCTTAGCAGAGAGCCATCCACTCTCTGTGCTGAAATCAGGCTATCCTCTCCCCTGCAGAGTCAAGGTTGTGGCATGGCTGTCTCGAAGAGGCTACAGAAATAGACATCTTCATCTTCCTCATCCCTTTAACATGTTAAAATTACTCATCAGTCCTATTTTCTAGCCAATTTAAAGGTAGTATGAGAGCTAAGGCTGTGCTGTCGTGTTTAAATACTCTGCAAGTGACCTAAGAGTAAGCATTACTCTACGGGAAACTAAATAAGCTAACTAAATAAGTATCGGTATAAAGCTCAGAGCTCATTGAGGTGATGTGTGTTATCCTGCTCTCCCAGGAAAGTGAAGAAAAAGTCTCCATGCCTCATGCTGCATCCCAATCATAGCTTGCTTGTTTGCTTGCTTGCTTGCCCGCCTGCCTGCTTCCTTCCTTCCTTCTCCCCTCCCTCCTTCCCTCCTTCTCTCTCTGGGGACTACTTATGAATATTTTTTTAGTGTAAAAGCAAAACTCTCACCCCCTCAGAGAACTTATGGTAGCATTAGAAAATGAAATTTTCCATTTCAGAGAACAATACTGTCAGATTTCCATTAATATTTTACACTTCTCAGTGCTCATGACAAATCTTGCTATATTCTCTAGTTTGGAGGAGGACCATGGAAATCTCTTGCTTTTTTTTTTCCCCTCTCCCACAAAGAAAACCCAACTGTCAATATGAGACTTTGACCTTTTTTTCTTTCACTTTCTTGATATCAGAGAAGAACATGAAAATATGATCTCTGTAGGTAAAAACAATCAAAGGGGAAGCAAATTAAAAAATAAACCTTCATTTAAGGGGGAAAAAAGGAACTAGCAATAGTTGAAACTTCATCAGGGATGTTTGGAGCCTGCCTCAACATTTTGCAATGCTTGGAAATGGCAATACAATTTTATATCAGATCAACCAGGATTTAAAGGTCTTTTTATTTAAACCCACAAATCACAATTAAGTTGAATTTTATTCCCAGAATAATGTCATCTAAGTCATCTTGGTTAAATCTTTCCTATTCATTGTCTTCAGATGTTAACTTTTTATAATAATTATATTAATTTACTTACAGATAGTTCCTGTAAAGGACTGAGTCACAAACATTCAAATTCAGGCATACAAATCTGAACTTCCAAACCTGGAAAATTTTTCTCGTTGCTGTCTAGCCTTAAAGAAGGGTGACAATATTTATCATTTCATATCACTGAGGGAACCTGTTCCTGGTCTGGGTGTGGGAGCTTACATAGTGGCTAGAGGCAAGAGACATCACAGTCTCTGCTGTGGGTGATGCTCTGATGAATAATGTTCCAGCAGCTTTGAGTCACAGAAACAGACCCAGAGCTCAGGCACCATCTCATACCCCTTGACAACAGATCCAACGTCAAGAGGATGAGACAATTTACAAAAGAAAGGAATATCTCATGTCACTAATTAAAATCCAGGATAAATAATTTTCTGCAGACCTTCATCAGACTGACAGGCCAAACTAAGCAGATTCATTCCTCTGCCATGATGGCTCTTTATTCCCCAAGGTTCCTGCAGTAGAGGCACACTTTCAAACTGCAGGCATCTAATACAGGTACCCAGCTCCTTTGCATATTCCTTGGAGAACAATTCATAGTGCATAAGCAAGGAACATCTGTCTTTCCCTTGAGTAAATGAAGCTCTGTACCATGAACACAGACATAGTGGATCAGACCAAAAAGCCAGCTAAGCCACAAGTCTGCCTCTGACATAGGCAACAGCAGATGCCTAGGGAATAGCAGAAAGGCAGGACATTCATATCTAAATTTTCTTCCTCAGTTACTTTTTAACTCACAACCTGTAGTTTTACATCATACAGACTTCCTAATGCGTCCATGGTTTGTATGAATTTAGAGAAGGCATTAATTTGCCTGTCTCTCTTTGAACCCGGGTAAATATTTAGTGTCTACAATATCTAAGGGCAGGATTTATAAAGTTTAACTATGTGACTACTATCATGAGAGACCGCTGTGAAACTGCAGGTATATGTATGTGCAAACTTGAGAGGCACGAGTGAACTTGGAAATCAGAGCACAGTGCAAGCACAGCAACCTTTTCCTACCTCTGAGATGCATTCACATCCTTTTGCTGCATGAGATGCATGCTAAGAGCAATGTAAAACATATCTAAAGTAGATGTGTTGAAGGTCCCAAGCTGATAAAGTACATAGATCAGATGCCATATATGGTCCATGAAGTGTTTGGGGGATTTTTCTTGTCGTGTTTATCATCATTAGACAGAATTAATTGTCATGAATCAAGCCTAAGCAGAGTTGCATGGGGTCTAAGTGATGTAGAGATTGCGTTGGTGGTACTATTCAATCACTAACAACCTACCCGACAATTTGGCAGCTTTCTAAAGATATTTCTAAAGATATAAAGAATATCTAAAGATATTCTTCTTCTCTCCTTAGAATTGTAAATACCTATGTGAAAATATTCTCAAATATGGATATTAATAAGCTCAATTTGAGGTCACATATACACCATGATCAATTTTTTTATCAACTGGTTGTGTTGCACAACAAACCTGAACTCAGCTTGCCATGAAATATCAGCAACAATTTCTGCTTGTTGCAGCACCTTGTGCTGTGATTGAAGTTGTTGCAGTATGCATGGCTTCAATATGAAGGGGACTCATTATCTGCTGCAAAATCATAGAATCACAGAATTGTTTAAGCTGAAAAAGATCTTTAAGATTATGGAGTGCAAGGATTACACAGTCACTACTGAGTCCACCACTAAATCACTTTTTACAGATGATATGAATAATAAGGAGCTTGTGGAAAACATGGTACCCCATTACAGGTTATAGAAAAGCTTTAGTAACTCTGTAGTTACCCTGTAGTTACTCTAGTTTTAAAAAAATTGTCACTCATAATACTATATTTCTAGTTATGCTTCTGTTAAAACATATTATCAAGTAATGGATTTCAGAGATCCTTAAGACAGGACATACTGAAGCTACTAAAAAAATTTGCAGTTGAAAGAGGACATCAGTGGACTATGGAAAGGCATACAGTCCAGAAGAAACAGAATTTGGATTCGTAAGAACATAACCCAAATGAGCTGTAGACTGGACTGTCTTGAGCCATGAGCAGGGTATGCAGCTGCTGGGTGGCAGACTGCTGGGACTTTGCCTATGCCAGTAAGTTGTGTCTCTGTCAAAGGCTCCTGTTGTGGAACTATTGATAGCAGGTTGGCTTCTCATGGTGAGGAAGAGGTTTGACTATGGGCTATGACAATGGCACAGCATTTGTCAGAGTCACTCTGCCAGAGACACTTGGCAGAGTCACTCTGCCAAGCTACAGCATTTTATGTCTCCAGCTCCCAGGTAATATAGAATGAGGCAGGCTCTTTCCCTGAGTCCTTACCCCTCTTCACAGAATCACAGAGTTGCTGAGACGGAAAAGGACCTGTGGAGGTCATCCAGTCCAACCTTCTTGCTCAAGCCGGGTCACCTAGAGCCAGTTAGTGAGGACTGTGCCCAGATGGCTTTTGACTATCTCCATGGAGAGATACTCCACAACCTCCCTGGGCAACCTATTCCAGTACTTGCAGTAANTGGCAGAGTCACTCTGCCAAGCTACAGCATTTTATGTCTCCAGCTCCCAGGTAATATAGAAAGAGGCAGGCTCTTTCCCTGAGTCCTTACCCCTCTTCACAGAATCACAGAGTTGCTGAGACGGAAAAGGACCTGTGGAGGTCATCCAGTCCAACCTTCTTGCTCAAGCCGGGTCACCTAGAGCCAGTTAGTGAGGACTGTGCCCAGATGGCTTTTGACTATCTCCATGGAGAGATACTCCACAACCTCCCTGGGCAACCTATTCCAGTACTTGCAGTAAAACAAAGTGTTTCCTGATGTTCAGACAGACACCTCCTGTGTTTCAGTTTCTGTCCATTGGTCTCTTCTCTTCCACACCAGAAATTGTCCAGGCCTGGTCTGCTCTGGGCCCTTCAATTGTGAAGTACATATTTCAGGGCTGTCTGTGTAGACCTGAGCTGACTTGGTAGCCCATTTTCATAAGCTAGCTCCAGCCTTTAAGTTTCTTCAGGACTGTGAACTTGAACTGCATAATAAAAATAAAAATAAAAATTTAATATGTTCCATACAAATTCAGGTGACTGTGATCAAATCCAGACAAATATCACTGTCTTCTTTCTTCATCTAGCTAGCTTGTTTCTGAGAAAACTCCTCCAGAATATAAAGGGCAAGCAAAAGCCATTTGACTTATATTCAGTCTACAAATTAAGTTGGTTTTATTCTATTTTGCAAGCCCTCATTTCTATCTGATTAGCTAATGTCACCCAAGAGCCAGACCATTTGTTTAACACTAACAGCTTCTGAAACATTTCTGTTAGTATCATCTAGAAAAACTGATGCAGCTCTATAACGAAACAAAGAGTTATTATAATTCACAGAGCTGTGTAACAACATTTAATGCTAGGATTGATACTTGTTCTGTAGCTTATGGAAAAGAAAATTCTGGGTTTTTTCCACATCAATAGCTTAATAAAAACTCAGTTCTTCAAATATGTAGAAATGCAGATGGGATTTTCTTACCCTTGCCTTTATAAAATTCATGAAAAGATAAAAAAAAAAAAAAGATTTGTTTAGACTTGATCTTTGTCCCATAAACTCCAAGGATCCATCATAATTAATTATTATTTTTAATAATAGCATTTTTCTTAATTTATTTAAATAAAAATTGTAATCACACGAGATTTTACAATTCCAGTGCATATAAAAACTATGTATGTCAAAGTGTGATTTGCTCCTTAAATCTGTCTGTAGGAACTGCAACAGCTTCCTCCAGATATTTAAGAATTAATTCAGAAAGCTGTATGTTAAAAACAGAAAAAGAGCTCATACTTTTTTGTATCAGACTCATCAAACAGCAGGCCCAACACTCTTTTATTTTCTATCCTGCCATTAGGGGCTTTCAAGTGATTTGCTTAAGACTTGTGGTAGAGTCTCAAAAACCCCATGTATCTGGACAGAACCCCAAGGAAGAGACAACATGGGTGCGCTGCACCAGGACAAGGCCAACAATGATATCATGGTTTGGTATCCTGGCTGAACTGCATAATAAAAATAGCCCCATCTCAGGTGCAAGGCTGCACCTTCTCTTTCCACGGTGCAGTCCCATTTCTCCTTGAGGGTCTCTGTGAGGAGGTTGAGTCAACATTCACAGTTGAGTTGCCTTCCCAGCCAAGCCTGTAACACCACTAGCTCAAGGAGTTAGAGTGGGTAGGGCACCTGACCCATGGAGAAACAGATTACCAGAAGTAGTATAAATTTGTAACAGTCCCACCCAACGAAGATCCCAGCACTTGGCCCAATCAAGGCAATTAAAGCATACAACTGTATTTGAAAGTAACTTTTGTGGTTATTGACTGTTGGAGGAATCCATAAGTATTTTCTGCCTATCAGTTTAGATAACAAGTTCAAACTCCCCAATGCATTTTTTCAGATACTATAGGCAAGTTTGATAGCATCTCAGCTAATTATTTGAGATTATTAGAATAGCTGTAGTGAAGGAAGGCATAATAACCTCAGAAATAATTGGATTTTGCAGCAGGCTGTGACAAGCTGTCCGACACATATTCATATGGTCCACTCTGCTTTTACAAGCTAAAACCACAGATTGCAATTTATTGCTGCTTCTTGAGGTTGAAATTAGAAAGCATATTAATGTTGGAAGGAAAATATATTAGCAGAAACACTTGCTGGAGCTGAAAGATCTGCCTTTTGGCTGAGATCAATAACCCAAAAGCCTAAGGCTGATCTTTATCCAAATCTGGAATGAATACCTAGGAGAATGGATAATAAGTGCTGTCCAGAGATTTCATTGCCTGCCTACAACCATGTGAAAAATGTAGACACTGGGTCCCACAAAATTATAGGCTTCATTTAGATGAAAACTTGAATTTGTTTTTATTTAACTAGCAATAAAAATTTTTGAGCACTAAAAGCTGAAAAATGTGGCAGCAGCTTTCAGCAACAGGCTGAAATGCATAACATGACTTGTTCCCACTGAATGAGAAAGTTGTTGCAGGGACTTTGTTCCCTGAGGTGTTTGTACAGCACCTAACGCAGTTCCACACTGGACAGTAGCTGGTTCTCTTGTGTGCCAGTTAAGTAACCACAATTCACAGTGATATCTGACACATTAAGACTCCATGGCAACCAGCAAAGGTCGTACGGCCATGTGGATTCTTCATTTTGGAAACTAGTTCTGGGTGAATAGGTATATTTTGACTGCCTTGTAAAGGAGAGGGAATCAGTCATTACGTACCAACTTTCTTGCTGGGAGATCCTAGAGGATGAACCTGAGGAATTGCTCCTCTTCCTTGAGGGCTGTGTCCTGCTAAGCTCAGAGCCATCACATCCTCATATGCCACGGGAAGTGGATGTGCGTGACCTGTGACACTTCCAGAAGGCGACTTCTGTTAGGAAGTTCACACACAAGTGCATTGTTAAGACTTGCCATGTATTCATTTGGATGGATCTGTAGGATCAGCAAAAGAAAACAGATCCAAACTGAGCAGTGTCTGCATACATGTCTGAACACAAGGACTTAATTGGATTTCTGATGCTGACCGCACTGCAGCCACACATTTCTATCAGCTACAGACTGTCTTTCGTAATGTACTCTGTATTATGTATATGTGTACCTTACTCTGAAATGACATGCAAGGCAGAGAAGGTGCATCTGAGCGATCTGCACTATTTATGACCTTTTTTAAAATTGAAGGGACTTGCTAGACACGCACATTCAGTAACAGACCATTAAAGCCAACAGCTTCTCCTTCAGTCATCTCCAAGTGCTGGAGTCTGTATAACATTTCTGCTGTGCAGACTTTGCCACAACTAATAAATAGAACTACAGCAACTGTAAATGCATTGGGAAAATGGAGAGGCATTCTTGACATAATGACAAAACCTTGCAGAGGGCATGCAGATACTATACTCACTTTATTACCTATTACTTGTTTATTCTTTGTCATGTAATATATTCAGGGAGACCATGTTTTAGTACTTCAAATGAAATAAAGAATATGTGTACAATCTGACTTATCCATGCTCTTTGAGCACTGGGTGAGTCAAAATTAGCAAGTGACAAAATGAGCAATATAGGATGGCTCAGAGGAATAGGTAACAGGTAACATCCTCAGAGGAGCAGGCCACTAAGGATTCAAAGTGATATACAAATGCTTGATACTGTTTGTACAGACTGTGAATAAAGATGACATGCCTTTCACAGTGGTCACATGTGAATGAGGGGGGAAAAACAAACGGCACTTGGTTTAAGCATATAGGCAGATCTGTTAGCTGAGCTTGCAGAGAGAAACCCTGATGATCTTGTTATAACCACAGAGGACAAGTCCTTTCTTTGTAAATGTAGTTAGCTACTGGCACACACATTCCCTCCATGGTACCTTGACATAAAAGGGATCTTGAGGAAGAAGTTTTGCAAAAGGATGACAGATGACTACAGAGCTCATCTTGATCTGAATTGCTGAGTTCATGGTGACTTAAGTCTGACATCTGATGACTGTTCACATTAATGGAAGCACCCTGAAAATCTCTGTACAGCCTGTGCAAATGCAGTGCCTAGCACTGCTGCCTGCTGGCGTGTCCCCAGTGAGCCACCACAGACAAGACCATGCCTTCACAGTCCATAAACTGGTGTCACTGAATGCGAGCTGTCCCCGTCAGCACTGAGGCAGAGCCTCCTTAAATAAGGAGGAAGTTTCATTTCCTGTAACATATCAGGGGTCAAAACCTTCAAACTGAGAAGCTTCAGCAAGCACCTGATTTAATTAAAAGGCTATATATATATAGATATATATA
>VYXB01004517.1:305941-328951 GCA_013397135.1 Pachyramphus minor | reverse complement strand
CGCGGCTCGGCCAGGTGCGTGCCCGGGGCCCGCTGCCCGCGCCGCCCGCACCTGCCGCGGCTGCGGGGCCGGGGGCGCTCTCGGGGTGGTGCGGACGGACGCGAGGCGCTTTCGCGGGGCTGGGAAGCGGTCGGTTTCCAAGTGCCAGGAGCCCAGGTTGCCAGGAGCGCGCCCGGGCGCTTCGGGGAGGCCTCTGTCTCTGCCGGGAAAGCGCCGCGCCTCTTTCGGCGGAGAGCAGGAGGCTGCGCTGGGTGCTCGCTGCTGGGGAACCGGCTGCGTGTGTTCTGAAGAGCTGTTGTGTGCTGTTTTATTTTTCAGCTGTCAGGAGAGTTTAATTCAGTTCTCAACGGAGGTGCCCAGTTTGCAAGGTATGGATGAAGTGAGATTTTCCTGTCCCCATTGGCCCTTGATCTAATTCTGAGGGGGTGTC
The DNA here is from genome assembly GCA_013397135.1 of Pachyramphus minor. Taxonomy (NCBI): domain Eukaryota; kingdom Metazoa; phylum Chordata; class Aves; order Passeriformes; family Tyrannidae; genus Pachyramphus; species Pachyramphus minor. Next base: position 328,521 of record VYXB01004517.1, on the reverse strand, counting down.
TTCAGTGGTTCCCGGAGGTGTGGGCTGTTGGATGATGTTTTCCGCGTATAGAAAACTACGCATCGTCGGCATTGAAGGGAGAAGGATTGAGTGGATGAATGCAGCCGTGGTAACTTCATTGTTACAGCTCCTTTTTGTGACGTGCTGCCTTTAGCAGGGAGCGGAGCAGGAGCTTTCTCCTTCCCTTATGTGGGAGGGGACCTGATGGAGCTGCAGGTTGAGGGGCTTTTTCAAGTCTGCTCCTTCATTTAATGCTGAAACCTTTTCTTGTCTTCATTCTTTTCTTTATTATCGTGTACCTCTTGCAGGGAATTCTTACTTCAGCTGAAAAATGTGAAACATCACTTTTTAATCTGTGATGCCCAAGTAGCTCTATTAGGCTCTGGAAATTAGTGTAGTTGTAAAGCCTCTTAATAAAAAATTCTGCTCTAATTATCGATAGGCTGTTGCCTACTGTATGCCCATCAGGCACAGAAATAGCTACTAATTTCGTACTCCCTTTTGGATACCTGTGTGAAGGTTTTGTTAGAGAACTGTTTAATGACTTCTTTTATTAGAGTGCGAGCTCAGGCAGTTGTGCAAGTGCGCCTAAAGGAAGCCATGCTGACTGCATGGAAGGCAAATGTGGAGGCCGTGCAGGAGTGTGAGTATCACTTACAAACTTGAGTTAGAAAGAGGCATTGTAGGAGAGAGAACTGAGTAGCTTGTGTGGGGTGAAACATTCCCTGCTGTGCAGGGAGAGGTGTTGGTACAGTGTACTGCCTGGGATGAGCAGACTGTAATTCTTTCCTGTAGTTAAGATGAGGTACAGGTGACTCTTCCGTTGGAAGCAGTGAGTGGATGTGTTTAAATGCGTATGTTCTTAAAAGAAAAACAAAACAAAAAAAAAGCTTTGTAAATGTGGATCTGGATTTACCAATGGAGCCTGGCTTTACTAGGATCTCTTGGCCTGGAGAGGAAGTATTTCACTGTCTGCCCTCCCCCCTCCCCTGAAGCTATTACTTTATGTACCCTTTGTGATGGTCAGGGATTGCTACAGAGTCTGCTGACAAAAGCTGCTTGCATTCATACCTACAGAAATAGGTCTACAGNTCTCGTTGTTTTTATGTTTTTTTTTTTTTTTTTTTTTTTTTTTTTTTTTTTTTTTTTTTGAAACGAGAGCCATTGTAGAGTGGTCGCTACTTCCACAGCAAATGAAGCATTTGATGTGAATGGGTCCGTTTCAAAACTAACACATTCATAGGTTTTTCTGGACACTGGAAGTAGAGGTGTACCCACAGGCTTCATTTAATATTCTGTGTTGCCATCTCTTTGCTGTGAGAGTGCCCTCTCCTTTTGTCCCTGTATAAACCTGATAACCTTTTGTTAACTTGCTCTCATGAATACAGCAGTACTGTGCCAGAATGTGCATCTTTATACCACTTGGAGATCCTGCAAGAAGGGGAGTTGTTCTGGATGCCCTGGTGCTTCCCTTGCTGACCTCTCTCCTGGACAACTGAGCTTCAGAGTTACCTGCTTCATGCAAACTCTTATTAGGGAGGAACTGGAGAGGATCTGTCATCTGGCCAGGGCCACTTGGTTGGAGTTGGAGACTGCACTGTGCTTGCTCTTTGGTGGCCTCTCAGCCTCTCTGCCAGCTGTCTTGGGGGTGTGTGTCAAATGAACACTCTGTTGTTAAAATACATTGTCTTAGATGTTTTCTTATAGTGAAGTAAGTGGCAGGTCTCTTTCAGTCATGTAAAAATTAATTCTTGGTCTGGGCTGCTAGCATTAGATGTAATATTTGCATATGCCACTTGGTTTGCAAAAGGTGTTGGATGAGTTGGTAGATAAGTTGTGCCATACTCTAATTTTAAGGATGACTTTCCAAAGTGGGACTCTAAATCAACGGAAATAAAATCTTGGAGCATTTCTGTCACAGTTATGCTGTCTTGGAACTGTGCCAGCTTTTTTGCTTCAGTTACGGTTTTCTCCAGGAAAAATGGAATCTCAAGCCACAGTTTTTGCGATAAGGATTTTGTAGATAATAAGGAAATAAAGCATTTTTGCTGAATGTTCAGAGGTGAAGTTTTTTATCCCCGCTTTTGCTCTGCAGTGGTAACTCGAAATAATTGCCAAGGTTGACTGACATTTCTTATAAGCTTTCAAATGCTTCAAAGTGTTGGATCTTGTTGGATTCATATTCTGTGATTTGTGAGTTGAAAAGTAGTTTCTGAAGGTGCATTACCATGAAAGTGTTTTTCATGAGTGGGTGCTGATCTACTGTGCTACTTATTAAACTGAGGTTTAATTACTTAAATTACTTATAACATGACTGAGAGAATTTTTCACAGTGTTTTAGTTTCAGAGAAAATCATTAAATATTTTCTGGGTGGCATGTGACAATAAGGTTGAGATTTTTAGATGACAACAAAAAGAAGCAAAGCAGGTCATTAACTTCCCTGAGTTATCCATTAGAAGTTCCTCCCTTTTTTTTTTTTTAACACATACATATAAATTGCTGTGTTGGAAATTTAAAGTGGAAATTCAGAGTTTCATTATTGTGTTAATATTAAACACCTTTAGGGAGGTTGTTCTTTGTTGTGCCTTGTACTTAGCTCCTGTATGCCTTGTTTAGTTAGCTAGCTAAAGAAAGGTATGCCCAGTTGGGAAGTTGCATAATAAACAAGGAGGTGGGAAGTGCTTTTGGCTTTTCATGTTATTTTTCTTTCTCTGAAGCTTTTTCCCTCCTTCTGTCTAACTAGTCATTTCTGTGATGATATAGCAGCTTTTTATAAGGCCTTCATCTGGCTTTGCATAGTCCTGTGCTTGAGTGTCTAGGTAGATAGGTAGAAGAAATGCATTGAAAATAATGAGGAAAATCCCACTTATGTTATTGTGTCTCAAGTTTTGGGAAGTTGAAATGGCAGTAGAGTTGCTGTACCAAGAGGAGGTTGTGAATGCCGAAAGGCTGCTGCTGCTGCAGCTTCTGGTTGGAGAGTTTTTCCTTGTGGTACGAGGGGTTTGTCTTTGTTTCTTAGATGAATTAGTGAAAGGAACAGAAATGACTTTTTCTTTTACCATGGCTCTTCAGCTACAAAAAGTAGCACCTCATATTTCAGACTAATGTGTGCCATCATCTTGGATGATGGGGAAGCTACAGATCTTGCTATCTAGAACGGGATTAATGAGGTCTTGCATTAATTGTATTCTGACCAAAAAGCTTTTATGTTCTGTCTTTTATCTGCCTCTAAAGTACCAGGAATGCAAAGGGCTGTTTAGCTCTCTGGGGGTGCTGCTGCAGCCTGCCTTCACTATGAGGAAGCTTAGTGCCTGCAGTAGGAAGTGTGTTGTGCTCCACTTCTGCTAACCAAAGGTCTGTCTCCTCCTGCTTCCTGCAACACCAAGGTGTGCTGCAGTGAGCTGGTGGATATATGAACATGTCTCAGAAAACAGCATGAATACATAAGGAAAAACTTATTTTTGGTGCAGTTAGTGTGTTGTTGTTGTTTTTTCTTAAATCATGGGGTGCAGGAGAATGAAAGACTTTTTTTGAATGAGGGGCATGCATGTTTTTTGTACTACTGTAACCCTTGAGATTTTTGACAGCTAAGTGTTTTAAAGCACTGATCAGCAGCCTTTACTTCAAGAGAATGTTCTTACATACCAGTTTTTGTGGCCTGAGGGGGAAACAAAACAGATGGGAAAATAATAAAAACCTGGACTATAGATGTAAGCAGATAAGGAGCTTTTCTAAAGACAATAAATAAAGGTTAATTGAAGCCCATGTATCAAGTTTAGAATAAGTTTGTTGGTAATCTAGAAGTGGTGTACCCACTTTCTTGTCTTGCCTGCTCTTCCACCTATTTCTTTTTCTCTCTGTTCATGTACAGCAGTGAACACATAATCCAGCAGGCATTTTCTGCACTGATCCTCTTAAAAAATTAGTATTAGCCTATATATGAGGCAGGCCAAAGAGGATTGCACACTGCTGCAAAATTAGTACCTGTTGGCCTCATTGCAAGGGCAGGCAAGTTCCCTTTCTCTTATGAGGAGCTTGGTTGTGTTTTCTGTGCAGGATTGTGCATGCCGAGCAGATGTGTAGGTGATGAAGCACGGGTATGGAAATGACTGGGAAATAGTGACTTTGTCGGTGCATCTGATTACTCACATGGGAGACATGCAAAGCAGGGGAATGTTTAGGAATATGGGCAGTTCTGCTGGGAAATTAGGCAGGAGAGTAAAACTTTTGCAGACTTGGTTAGCTCTTTGCTGGTGTGTAACAGAGACACCGAAGCTAAAGCAGGTCTGACAGAACCTCAGCGAGGCAGAGTAGGAAGCCTGGTGTTCCTCTGTGCTTTAGTATAATGTCCTGGTCTACATAGATTTGCATGTATTGCAAATGGCAGAGTAGGGGAAAAAATGCATGAAATGTGATTATGGTTCCTTCTTTGTTCAAGAGCGGTTTTGAAGGGGAGGCTTTAACTGTGTTTCTCCTCAGTTATCCTCCTTCTCCCAATATAAAGCAGGCATTCTTCTTGCCCAAATAATTGTTTGTATATGCTCATTTGTGCTTCTTTTTTTTTATTTTAAATAAATGATACTATATGAACGTTGTCATTGTACATACAAAGAGATGCATGGAAACATGGATGCTTTTTGTTTTTATAGAATGTCTTTGTTCTCATTTCTACTGAAGGAGATAATGAGTTCAGTTTGTTTTTTACTGGAAAAACAATGCAGGATGTTGGGAAGAAACCTAGAGATGTGCAAGCCTTTGGATTTGTATTTGAATTCTCCCTCCATGCAGTTTTGATGTGTGCTGGAGAGAATTGGGAAATAGAGTTTTTAAAACACAAAGTGCACAATGAACCTGTGCCTTAATTCAGGTCACAAAGGTTGTGTTTGTCTTTGGTTAGGTTTACAAGTTTGAAATACTTCAAAAGGAGCTGTCTCTTGTAGTGCTTAGAGTGATATAGACTGGTCAAAGCTTGTGTGGGGACACACTGAATTTAGTAATTTATCTCTGTAGGATTTCTTCACCTGTTTTGTTTGCAGGTCATCTCTTGTTAGAGCAGGAGAGATTAAATGGCTATGACGTGTTGTTTGGGACTGTCATATGCACATGGGTCACACTGGTTTGTTTGCTAGAGTAACAGTGACTTGTGAGAATTTATGTCAATATGATATTTTACAGATACCCTTCTCTGTGCTTTTACTTCATCTCATAATGCTTGAAATTCATTCAGAAGACATTTATTAAATCACATTTAAGGAATAAAATCCCAGTTAATGCAAGCAGAACTTGTGGCTGTGCAGTGAAACCAGATGAGATTCCTCTCTCTCTCGCCTGAGGATGTAAGGAGGACAGTTTGTGGAAAGAGGCTGTACTGATCATTGGACCAACTGATAAAATGGCAGGCTTTGGGACAATCAATATTCTCTTAACCTGATCTTATAAAATATTTATTGCCCTTCTCACTAAGCCCCATCTTAGACGTTCTTGGTAGACTGTAATTCTTCCCAGACACTGCAGTGTGGGCCATGAGGTATGGCTGTGTGTAAGTCTGTACTTAATTTGAGTATGGTAAGAATTGTCTGCAAAGCATTTAAAAACATGGGAGTGATCTGCACACAGAACTTGATAATCAGGGCCCTGAGCTTGCCAGTGAGTTTGTGTGGGTGGAATGTAGCTGAGGTTAGGGATATGCCTGTAGGACAGCGACCCTGCACAAGCAGACTGTCCTGATCTCTCTCAAAAGCAAATGGGAAAAAAAAAATCCCCAACCAACCAAACAAAACCAACCCCAACAACAACAAAAAGCCCACCCCTACCCCCTCCACCCCTCAAAGAACAAAAAAATCCAAGACAAACCAACAAAAAGCCTCCAACCCTAAAGAAAACTCAAAGAAAAACTGGAGTAGTAACGGGGCAGTGATGTTCTAGTTAGCCATTTCCAATATAGAACTCTACTGAAGCAATGCTGTGCTCAAAGCCTTTTTTTTTTTCCCCTCTCCTATGTATCTGTTGATGCTTTTCACAAAAAGTGCATAAAATGGCCAGAGGCAAAAGATTAGGCATTCCTGTTTCCACTCAGCAATTGCATAAAATTACTAAGGATTTGCTAGAAATGCATATGTGTGCCCACACAGATCCCCATCTGTATTTGGCTGTAGATGTACCCTACCTGAGGGGTCTGTTTGTCAGAGATCAGAACCATTTGTCATCTGTCAGAACTGTAGGTGTAAAGAAAATACCTTTGATAGAACTAGTACTCGTCCACCAAAAAACTGAAACAACAATAAAAAAACACCTGCAAAGCCACTAAAAAGTACCTGTGTTTTGCTAAGAAGTAAGAATTAAATTTTTCTTTGCTGTCAAAATCTAGTCTTACTTAAGTGAGAGAACTACTGCCTTTTTCTTCTTGAGATTATTGGGATTGTTAAAAATCTTCAGTTAAATGTTTAGATTCTTGACCCTATTGGAAATAAATTTACTATTAAGTTGTATCAGACTAGATTTTACTCATCAAATAAACTGCCTTGAAAGGTCATCCTGATTATCTTTTAGGTAAGTGTGACGTAGAATGGCCTTTTCATTTCACTTCTTTTGCACTGAGATTAGATGTGAGGGATTGCATGACAAATATATAAGACAGACCTTTCCATAGGCTTAAGAACTTTCCTCTCTGTGCAGTTTTCTCTCTCCAAAGAATTAAAAATAAAAGAACCAATCTATATGTATACATTTGCACTATATTAGTGATTTAAAATATTTGACTAGCTATTTCCAGTGAGGGTGGTCACCATTGGAATAGTTTCTGTCCTCAAATATGCAAATAAATTCAATGTAAATGTATCTAGAATCTTATCTATTATGTGTTTAAGGGATTTATTATTGCAGTGTCAGAGGGGGTGAAACACACTCTATTTCATACAAAAACACAACTGCATAAATTAAATATGTGTATTTGCTCACATATGGGGTAAGAAGACATTTTCAAATGGTTGAATTTGCCTGTTTGGAATTGATTTAAAATAAAAATAACATCTTCTTGCATCTGTGTTGAAATGGGCCTCCTATGTGCATAAATTGATTGTGCATCAAATTGTACATGCTGATATTCAGGAATTCTGCTGAGGTTTTTTAGGAACTTCTTTTTTCTGCTTTAGTACTGACAGCCACCAGGGAAAAAAATAACCATTATTCAGAGCCTATCTTCTGTTCTCTAATGGTTGGCTTTTATGAGAGTTCAGTTCCTGTTGCTGCATGTCTGCCTCTGTTTTTCCTCATAGCTATGCCTTTATCCTCCTGGAATGGGATGCAGATTTACTATACATCAATTTCTTTTCAAAAAGAAATTTCTCGAGAGGTTATGAAATGAAGCTCTTGATCAGGTGAAGCATTTGATGGCCTCTGCACTCTCAGGTTTCTGCTTAGTGTTTGCTGAGCAGGCTGTACATACTGAAGATCAATTTGCTGCAGTGTGAAGGATGGTGTTGAAACAGGTCTGGGAGAGTGTCCTGTGGAATGGGCAAGAGCAGAAAAAATTGGTTGAGCAAGAGTAGTTGCTGTTTGCCTGTGGAAGGTGAATGGAGTCGGATGTGCTAATTTCCATGCACATAAATGGGCTTTGGGAGTCAAAGTTCATAACGTGACCCTGTCATTACGTGGCACCCCAGTGGTGAAGGGAGCTTTGAGGTTCCCACAGAGAGATGTTGGCCTGCGTATTTCCATGACAACGACCGTCCCTTACAGATTTATAATCTTTGATTAAGGATACAAAAAGAAGGGAGAGACCTTTTAAAAGTTACAAATATAAAGCTTTAACTCTATCTTTAACCATATCCCTTACTTACATTCTTTGGAGTGTGGAAATTTTATAAGGAATGGAGCTGTCCTTTCCCTGTCCGCTAGACTTCAAGGTGATGTCTGGAGACAGATGTGATGTTCTGTAGATGGCCATCTGACTTTGATCATAGGTGCACTGACATCACTCCACCAATTTAGTTGCTATCTACTTATATTAGTATATTTTGTACCAAAGTTATACTTGAAGTCTGTTATGCGAGGATAATTGTGTCTCTGATAAAAGGGTTTGAAAGGAAAAAAACCCCTTAATTTTCTGTTGAATAAGACTTATTTCAAAGATGAGGAATATGAGTTATACCCTAAATCTTGGTTTCTGAAGCAGTATAATGACTGATGCGCAAAAGCCTTATGCTTGTGGCAAGAGCAAGCTGTTCCTGCAGAAACTTGCTATTGGCTTGCAAGCTGTGTGGAAGGGCATGTTTATGCTTGGTGTATCTTCATGTCTCTCCCTCCTCTACCCACCTGCGTGTTCTTGAAGGTGTTTTGCTTCATGCAGTGGCAGCCAGGTAGCAGTCTTGTGAAAGGAGTGCTCTCTGTTCAGGTCCAGTATTCTCCTGGGTAATGTTCAGATGCACCATGTAGCATTTCCTGGGAATTTGTTGCTCCTGAAGAGCAATGGAAGTTTGTCACCTGCCACTTTTCTTGAATCATCCTTTGGGAGAAATACTGAATCGCTTGTGGATTTCTTGTTTATGCTACTGAGAGCTGAGCTATAATATCAGGACTAGTGCAGTGGGAGACCTCTGAAGAGGGATGAAATAAAACTGTATTTCTTCTGTACATTTACTTTGGATAGCTGAAGTTTGGTTTTGCTTTGGACTAATCAGTACTGACTGCAGGGGAAGGCAGAAGGTGGCTGGCCATGACTGGCATGGTGAGAGAACATGACAAATGGTTTTCTGGAACTACATATGGAGTTTCTCCAGTATTTTGTCCTCATTTCTTTCAGAAGGAAGTGGTATATAGATACTACCAAGCCTCATGGTGGGTGATTGGTAGTTGAAATGGACAGGGTTGGATACAGCTGCCAAAGCAAGGAGTTCTACAGACCTGTTGTTCCATCTGAATTGCTAAGGCACAGTGCACTGTATGGTCAGCACTAGCCTCATGTACTGCTCCTGGCTTGACCATGAAGTGCCCTTCATGCTGCTCATATACAAACCCTTAACATTTCAGAAAGCTTTTGGTACTGAAAGACCCAGTTGGTTACTGGGCCAAGTTCACAGTGACTGTGCAAACAGGACTGGAAAGTTTATGATGCTGGGATATTTAGAAGGATGTTCTCCTTTATAAAAGAAAAAGAAAAGAAAAAGAAAACTTGGAGGAAAGGCTAGCAATGGATATTGATACTGTTAAGATATAACTGTTGTCTAATTGGGATCTAAATAAAAGCAGCAGAAAATAGGTCATCCTAATCATACAGGATTGTATGTCAAATTGACTTCATGGCATAGTTACAGCACTTCCCTCCACTTTCATGAATCAGAAAGCTGAGATTTAGCACTAATTGGTGTGAGGGGGTTTTTTGTTTGGTTTGTTGGGTTTTTAATAGTCAGAGGATGAAGCATTGTTTTGGCAACTTTGAGTTTCAACCAGAGTTAAACAGTTGTATTTCAAGGCTGAAGTAACTGTTGGACCAAGTTGCCATGCCATGGGAACACAAGACATTGTGCAAGTATATACAGTTACACCCATGAAGAGTGTGGTCATTTGTCTTCTGGTGGAAGAGTGCTGTCAGACCAAAGTCACAAGCGCCTTCTCTCTAAGGTGGTGCTGTTCTAGTCGTTATCATCAGAGGAAGAAAGTGATGCTGTTTTCGTCAGCTGCTGCTGTGGGGCAGAAGGGCATTCCTATAGCTGTTGGACGGTGCAAAGAGTGGAGTGGGGTAATGCTTAAGAGTATGAAACATTATTTATTAGGTTCTGTATCAATTACAGCCAAGATTCTAACCTTATTTTAGGGTCCAGAAAAGTTGTTTGCAAGCTTTATAAGGGTTTATGTCCTGTTTCATCAGAAGAGAACAAAAGCAAGCAAGGTCCAAATAATTAACATGAATTGAAACTGCCTAAAAGGCAGATGGAGATGTGTAGAGGTGGGGAATCAAGTAGTCAAAAATTAAGAATATTGAAAGCACATACTGGAGTTTGAAGGTGGGTACACAGAACGCAGGACAGACCGTAATGGTCTCAACATGTGCCTCTGGCTGGAAAGGTGCTGCTGGAAAGTTCTGAGTTCGTGTGTTCAGACCGTGATGTTTGGGCAGTCTTGGTGAAGAGTTCATTCAGATCCTGACGTGTCTGTCTGGATAAAGCTCATCTGGAATAGATCCATATGTAGAATATAATAGAGTAGCGTTTGTTCAGAATTTGCAGGCTTTTACATTGGCTTCTGAAAAATTTTTTAATGGTCTCACTAAGAGCAGTGTGGATTTTCAGTGTGGTACTTTTATTACAGCTATTAGCACCATGAAAAATGTTTGGTTAGACATGCATGCAGGATTGCTGCCATGACTTTGAACCTTGTTCAGATGTGATCAAGTGACTTCAGCAGGCTCTTTTTGAGACCCTTCCTGTGGTGTTGAAAACCCCTTGTGATTGCATGAGTTCAAGATGTTCAAGCCTTGAGATTTAAGACTTGAAAACTGTAAATGTAGTTGAGATTCTGTATTTGGTTACTGAGGCAATATTCTGTTACTTTTTTTTGCCACCTCTGAGTGTGCCTTCCATTCACAGTTAGAAGAACCTTTGTTGAGGGTTAAAATTAATCAAATATTGACAGTAAACCATAGGCATTTTATAGACCATACAATCTAAAGCTGACGTATATTAAGAGTCTTGTGGGAAACAAGAAAAAAAAAAGCTTTATTGCTGAGATATTAACAGTAATGGTGCCTATCAATTTCAGCATTCAGAGAGAAAACACAGTTTTGAAGCACTGTGTTCATTTCAGCAAGTCATTTTTTGAAAATGTGTTGATGGAACTGTTTGTACTGTTGTGAGCCAGAACAATGTCAGGTGGGTACTGCCTGTACTGGAAAGAACAACTTCATCATTTCCTGAATCATCCTGAATATAAGAATGTGAAGGCCAAAACTGTAATAAAAATGGGTGATTATTGCTTTTCACTCAAAGAGAAAAGCTGTAGCTAAAATTCAATTTAGTTTTAATTCTTGATGTTTCATTTCCTTTACTTCAAAGCAGTTCGTAAAATCATAGTTTATACCTTGCTTTTAAAGACAGATATATTCCATGGTACTTAGAATTCAGGCTTCATTAAAGGTAAAATCACTTTAGTCTAAATTTCAATATCAACCTGCTTAGAAATTGTTTTAATCTAAATTTTAATCTCAGACTGCATAATAGTTACATGGGTAGAGGAAAGTTGGTATATTAGTTATTTTTAGTTAGTAGCTTATGTAAATAAGGTTATATATGTAGCAATTCTAGCACCTAGGACAAAGAAGTATTGTGTATAAAGCTTGCTTTTAGTTGCCTGAAATTCCTAATGCTGTCATGTACAACAAATGTACACATAGCTGTCTGTTGTCTTTTTAAATGATGTGCAACATTGGCACAGATTTTCCAGACTCATCATGCTGAACCAATACTGGGATGCGTGCCAAAGGGTTAAGTGTATGGAATGAGAGGCAAGGCGTGCTATTTCCAGGACAGCAGCAGCAGCGTGATGATCTCTTTTCTTGGGCTCTTTTGTGACTTACGAAGTTTGTGTAATGATCCTTCAAAATATTGTATTTATGTTAGTGCTTTCAGTGCTTGGGTTTGTGTCAGAGGCAGGGAGTGGGAGGGTGAAAGCAGTAGGCTTTTCGTAAAATGTGCAGCAAAATGTGTCTCATTTTGTTGAGAGGCTGTCCCAGACCAGCTGTCAGCCAGTGGACTGACTGCTCATAGGAATAAAGTGCTCGTGCTTGTTTTGGCGTCGGGCTTTGTGACAGGGGGAATTGGGTTTGCTACAACAGCCCAGTGTTTGCTGTGGTGGTTGTGGCATGTGCCTGGACTTTGGCTGTGACCCCCTACTCAGCACTTTGGCAGGAGGACAGTGATCTGGTCCAGAGCCTGAGGTCAGCCACTCAGGCTTTTACATCTCTGAGAGGTGTGTGGAACAGCCTAGCTCTGAAACTGCTAAAGAGGGAGAAACTGTGATAACAGTGGGTCAGTAATGAAGCTTTATGCTGCTTGTTGTGGCCATCTGCAGAGCTGAAAATGTGCTGGTGAGGTTTTAGTGCATATCGTGTAAGGGCTGTCTTTGTACGTGGGGGTTATGGGGATGTGCATCATACAGGAATACAGTAATTAATCAAGGAAGTATTCCAGTATGAACAGGAAACTGTTGAAAACCTGAGCTTTTCAGTAGCACTTCCCCTTCCCCATTGAGGCTCTGTGTGATCAAATAACTTCTGGGCTTGAATGCTTTAAGCACTTGGCAAAACTTTTTTATACTCAAGCTTTCTGTATCTGCTTACACTGCTGCCGTGTTGTTTTTTTTTTCAAGTTTCTCAGTGTGGTTTCATAATTTTAAGAGTATAAAGCACTTTTTTTTTTTTAGATCTCCAAAAGCAAGGGTTGCTTTCTTCATTTTCAAAACTTTCTGCTTTAATTTTAATTCTTAATTGTGTTTGTTTGAATTTAATTGAGATTGTGTGAAAAGGGCTAAATGTTTCTATGCTGCTGTAATGTGGTATGAAGCAAGAGCCATTTATTCTTCTATAGTTGATGAAAATGTGAGCTTTAAAAAAATGTTCAGGAAGGAGAGAAGAAAAGAAGCTGGGATTTCACTGATTATTTGAGAGGCTGTGGAAGTGATTGTGAAGGCTCCTGCAACTTTCCCAACAGTCAAACCATGTCTAATATAACCAAATTAGGTAGTTCCCTTTGTGTGGAGAAGAGGGACTTGAGGGTTGCGAAAGGACAGCGTGTGTCACTTTCACAGTTAATGATTTCTGTTTCCTGCAAAAATCTGGAGGCTCTAGACTCAAGTGTAATTGATGGGTTTATGGTACTACCAGGGCTGTTGTGTTCTGGTGGCATTTGAGGGCCCCAGTCAGCAGGGCTTTGGTGTGTTAAGAGTTTATGGTATAAAAACACCAGCGAGAGACATGGTCACTTCCTTGAAGTTTACAGCACAGTTAGAAACAAGAAGAAAGTGAGCCTCGTGGAAGGAGGGTGAGCAGGATTTGGAAGATGGCAACTTGAGTGGCCCTGCTGCATCCAGTCACTGAACTTTGCTTTCATCTGTTTTGTCTGAAAGTTATTTTCTGTAAGTTTTTCTAAATCTCTTTGCAGATATGGATCCCAAATGCCTGGGGGAAGGAGGGAAGCTGATTTTTTTTTTTTTATTGAATAACTAGCAAAATTAAATGAGTGTGGGGTAGGGAATAAGAGCATCAGCCATAGGTGTGAGCTGTGTGGTGTGGACTTCAAGATAGGATAGCGGGGAAGGGGGCAGAGTTGGGAAGGATAAAAAACTGGATAAAAAAAAATTATTCAAGTGTTCTCACAGAAAAGGTGATTTCGGTGTCTCTGAGAATGAGGACAGTAAGGATCATGTCCAGATTTTCAAGTGAATGCATGATGTGCTCTGAAGAAACACACATCCATGCAATTTCTAAATGCTGATGTTTCATTCTGTACTGAAACTACAGCATGTGTTACTGATCTGATGAAAGCCAAGATTTTATATTATTCTGATTCATGCTTTGCGTTCCTGGAATACCCACTGCAAGTGTCTTAACAAAGCCCATGAGCATATTTTTTCTCTCAATCTCTCCAATTTATTGAGAAATAGATACCTAGTTTTATTTTCTAAGATATTTGTGCAGAGAATTCTGCATTTTGTAAATCTAGTGTAATTCTACTGGTATCCTTCCTATGCCACAGCATTAGAACTCGCAAACCTACTGCTGCTTGTTACAATGTTCACACTGTGATAAAAAATTTAAAGATAATGCAGCTGATTATTGCTTGTGTTTATGTATCTAGGTATACCAAACTTGCTGAGTTCATTTCTACAAATGGGTTTTCCCTGAGGTTTGTATGCAGGCTGCACTAATTGATCCTTGGCAGTAGCTGTATCGATAAGCTAAGCCCTAATAGGCAGCTGGTGTAATAGAAGTGGGTTTTTGGAGAGCGGCCTTATTGGAATATGGCTCTCATTATGGGAGAGCACCACATTTAAAGTCACTTTAGTTCTTGATGTTGCTGCAGTGCCTGCTGGAGATGGTGTGATTACTCCAGGGAGAAGGTGGAAATGCCTCACATCACTCAGCTGTCCTTCTGCTGATTAAGGAGTGTTGCTGTCCAAGATGCCTTTAGGAGGTAGGCAATTATTTTCAGACAGAGAGATGTTAACCAAGGACTGAAGCCTTATGGGAGGAAAGGGTGAGCAGGGCTGGAGACGGAGGGGAGCCACTCCCAAAGCACGCAGCATTTCTTTTGCTGCTTCTCAGTATTAATCTTTCTCTAGAAAGCTTCCCCCATTTACATGGTGAAGCATTTAGCACTTGTGGGCTGACTGTGTGCAGAGCTAAATGTTCTCTGTTTCATATTCTTATTTTTGCACTTGCTTAAAGAATGTAAAACAACCTAGTGCTAATTTGCATCCTGTTAGTGAGAGCAGCACAGATGCTTTTTATTCCTGCTACTCTTTCCAGATAGTATTAGGGGGTTTGTTTTGCTTGTGTTTTAATATTGATCTAAAATCTAGTTATAAGCAGCAGAGGGATTTATATGCAGCAGGCTGCTGCCATGTGGTCATTGTTTTTGTGGCAGACTCATTACTTCATGACAAAATTCAGGCCATTACCAAGTGCTCAAGGCAACCTTTTGCTACTGTTCTTGTAATAGAGCTCTGAGAACAGCCATGCAGCTTAAGTTGCAGGTAGTAAATTATTTTTTTAGATATTTTTGTCAGGGAGAGTAAATTGAAAGCTCATTTAAAGGTTCTTCATCTAGTAAATCAGTTGTCACAATAGGGAATAATTTAGTGGCAATGGAAAAGAATCGTCTTAAATTGTAAAATTCTGTAATCTAGACTCCAAAAGAGAGGTGTTTACATAGTGTTGTCACTGACTGACCAGTTTCATTACATCGGAACTAACAATGAAACTGTTTGAGTTACTCAGCAGATTGAGATGTCTTCAACTGGCTGTGAGTCATGCTACCTAAGTGGAGATTAATTTATAAATGATCTTGTGTTTATATGTACATTGGAGAGGGATCTCTTTCTCTGACTAGTTTTCATCATGGCTATGAAAGGCTTGGTCAACATTGAGAGTACCCAGACATGCACACGTAGGTATAGTTTCCCATGGACAGCAATGCCTGAGTAAGTGCCTCGGTATTGTTTCCATATGACTTACAGGGGAGCTGTCGTTTTTTATTTTTTTGGTGCAGTGTATATAGGTACTGTATGTTTTCTGTTGCCACACAGCTTAAATGTAAAGAATTCACCAAAAAATGTTGTATTTTGTGTAGATTGTAGCTGAACACTTGCCTGCTGTGTTTACGCTGTGAGTGTGCAAACTGGTAGTTTGAATCTTCAGATCTGTCTTGAAGTCACCAGGCTTTGAATCAATTTGTAATAATGTATAGCGAATAATATGTGTTTATAAAAGTAACTGGCAGTTGAATATCAGTACTTTTTACCCAAAGGCATGCTGAAGTTAGATGAATAAATGGGGGATGGAATGACAGGGCCAGATTTCAGTTGTCTTCTAGAATGTATTATTGCATTTTCTGCTTATTGCTTTTAAATCATGCCAGTGCTTTTGTTTTTTATTAAAACTTGTGGTATGTGTTACATAACTATTTCTGGATTTGTGCTTTTAAATTTTAACTGTGCCTTGGTTATCACCATTGCAGAAGCTCACTTGAATAAATGAACAGAATTCATTCCACGCAAATCCAAGATCAGTAGGGGCGTTGTTTTGCAAATACATGCAAAACAAAAGGCAAACCAAGAATAAAATCTGCCTTGTAGAAGACATCAGAATAATTTTTTTATGCTACCTTAATAATAAGAATCTGTTAAATACTGAAAGGATGCTGTTACATTTTGATTACATTGATGCTTTGTCTATTAAGAAACAGAGAAAACAAAAGGGGAGGGGAACATCGGAGCATTTTGAGAAGCTAAGAATTTAAGAAGAAACTTATCTTGTGTTAATTTAACAGTTTTTTTTTTTTATTTTACTGCGTTCAAAAGTTTCATTACTTTTAGTCAAGGTCCGAGTGAACCTGTTAATTCTTAATTAGTTTTTTTTTTGTTGTTGAATTTAGTCAGAGAAGGAAAACCAAAACTGTCACACTAATAAAAAAAGTGGACTCTGAGAAACAAACCTTTGTTACCGAGTTTTTCTGTTGTGGTTGGGTATGCAGTGCTGTCTGAGGCTTGGTGTCTTGAACTTGCTTTTTTCCCTCCCACTTCAAAGAGAAGTGTATAGATATCTATTTGTTTCCAGGGAGAACAGCAGATAGACTAAATAAGAGCTGATGTAGTGTACAAAATGGGGGGGAAGGTTTTTACAGTAAGTAAGACCATGGCACACCTGAAGAATTGGATACCTTGAGGTATCTTCTCTTGAGGAAGTCTGACTTTGTTGGGAAGGGAGCCTTCCCTGACAAATGATCAGATGGTTTCCATGGATCGGTGTACAGTGAACACAGGACGGGTGCAGGCAGGAGAGCAGGGTTTGTCCTGGTGGTGGTAGGTCCTTCAGAAACAGTTTGCCACAGCAGGCATTTCTTGGTTTTGGTTTGGCTGTCGGGGCTGCTGGGAGATGTGGTTTGTTTTCATGGGTACAAGAGCCTTTCTCTGCGCTCAGTTGGAGTGATTTGAGAGGATGGTCACCTCTATCGTGGGAGATGGGTGTGATACAGACCTGCTTGTCTCCTAAATGGCTGAAACCTGGCATAGTGTAACTTTCTTTGGGGAGTGGAAAGTTGATACTTCTGATCTGGAGTAGCTGTTGTTGGTATTTTGCTCTCCCCATTTTCTCTCTGGGTACGTAGCTTTTTCTGTTTCCTTTTCCTTTCCTTTTTTATTTTTTTTTCAAGCTAATCAGATGCCATATGACTGATGTCTTCAGTAACTGTCTACAGCCTTGTTTAGACTTCAGACTCCTTGGTCTTTGCTTTTGTACCTGTCGCTTTTGTGTGTGGTTAGTTTTGCGCTGAGCTCTGCAGGCACTGGCAGCCAGGGGCAGATGTGCCAGTGCTGTGGGGTAGCGCAGGAGGTCCTCTGCTGATCTGGCAGCAGTGGCTGCTGCTGTGGAGCCTCATGGAGTACAAGCATCTGAGGCCAGAGTGGGCTGTTATGGAGCCCTTACAGAGAGACCCACTGGTCCCCATAGGGAGTCAGAGCCACAGAAGGTGGTAGCAAGGCAAAACCAGAGTATTTCTAACACAAAAGTAGTGTCCCCTCCACTGCTTCTCTCATTTTACACAAATCACATGTTGCCCTTGTTGGTTTTTTGTTGGGTTTTTTTAACCTACAAATCCATGAATTTTCTGAGTAATTTTTTTTTTCTAATGCAGCTTTTTTTTGTGTACTGGGAATTACTGCTTTTTAGTGGCAAAAGTTGTGCTGTAAATGTCAGTTAAAGAAGTGTAGTTGCAGATTTGAAGTGGACAGTGTTCAAGTTTCCTTCCTCATTCTGTCAAGAACTAAATGGTTAAAACAGTGAGAGATTTCCGGTTACTGTATTTATATCAGCTGACTGCGTGTTTTGCTTTTTAATGAAATGTGGCTAGCTGAGTGGTTGGCATCTGCTGTGAGGAAGGGTGAATGGAAGAGGGAAATACCAATGATCAGTTTTGTGACTTTGCTTTGCAGCCCAGCTGTTTAACACAGTGCAGTAAAACCTGGCAATTTCAGCAATTCAGAATGATACTGGCAGTTTCGCATTGTTTTATTGCATGAAAAAAGTAGCTGTTGTTGTTCTGGTTGTTGCTGTTTGCAGTTTGCCTTCATCAGTGTAAAATGAGGTCCACAGAAACTGCTGTGAAACTAATGATCTCTTTTGAAGGAATCACAAACGTTTGGGATTAGCCCGGCTGCTTCAGCAGCGTGACCAAGGACTAGACTTGGGGATGTGTAGAACAGAGTGCCAGAGCAGAAGCCATTGGTGCGTGCTGGCTTTTGCAGTTAAAATGGGTTTGTAAAAATAGTGCTGACAAAGTCACCCCATTGCATTAGCAACCAGAGATGCAACCAAGAGGTTTGGGGAGAGTTGCAGTGGTTGAATTGCCATGTTTTGTTCAGCCTCTGGGAAAGCCACTGTGTAACTAAAGAAGTTTTGTTTTAAAAAGTTTTACAGGACTTTGGGTAATAGCCTTGTGATCGTGAAATAGGTTATGTGGACAACATGAATCTGCAGTTTGAATTTTACAACTGGGAGAAAAATTTTCAAAAAGCTCAGAGTAAAATGCTTAAATTTGCATGACAGACTAAAATAAAGTGAGTGCATAACCCAGTTTTCATGCCTCTTACATTTTCTCCTTTTATATTAAATGTTGCTTTAAACTTTAAAGGCATCAGTCAATGAAAGAAGTCTGTACCTTTCTAAATTTTTTTAATACATATAAGTAATTATATCACGGTATTAATGTATATTATAGTACCTAACATATATATACACTAATATATTATTATAAATAATTATAGTAATTACATTATTAATCATGTAAATACAAATTTTCTTGTCTGGAAATCTAGTGAAGGTCAGAATCCTGAAGGGCCCTGTTTACTTGAAGTTCAGATGTTATTCTGAGGATGCATGAGGAACTTGGGGAAAGAAAAACAAGTTATACCTGTTTCTTTGATTTGAGAAGCTACTAGTTACAAGCTCAGGAGTATTCACTGCTCTTATTATAGACCTGTCTTCTTGATTTGGATTTGTGGGTGACAGAAGCAGATGAAATATTTTAGGAAGTAGTCAAGAATGAAGAAGGGAGGCTGCTTGAGCTCGGTGCCTGCTGACTGATTATATTTTGTCCGTCTTTCTAGTGATGGAGAATCATTACTTCCTGAAGGGACAACCCATGCCTTCAGAGGCTTGAGGCATACCAGGCTCATGGGGAGCGGGGGGTGCGTTTAACTCTGTCAAGAGTAGCACTTCCACACCAGGCATTAGATCAGTGGTCCTGCTCTGCTTGAGAGTTGTAGTCTTGTGAAGAGAAAGTCTGGTGAGGCAGGAAATATCCTTAGTTGAGCTGGCACTTGCTGTTGACTTCAGTTTGGCAGATGATACCCAGAGTGAGGTGTTCTGATCATGGCTTGGCTTCGCAAACGAAGATTTCGAAAGGTGTTCCGATAGTGTACTTTCAATAACCCTTCAACCTGCATGGCCTCTTCTGGGTAGTAGCAGTGGGAGCACAAATGCCTTGGTCAAATGAAAATTGGGACAAGAGACTTCCTCGAAACACATTGCTACTACCACATGCAAAACATCACAAACTGCTGCTTTTCTTTTGCGCCAGACCATCCCAGACAGCTTCAGATCCCATGCGTTGTTTTAAGGGAAAGTCTTCTGAGGTCTGGCATGCGTGCAGATGTCACAGTGACTTGAGGCTGAAACTTACCTTCCCATTTATTTGATTTTACAGTCATCGCTTTCCTGGTCTACAGTGAGGTTTTTCTTCAAATGGGGTTTCTCATGAAGGCTCTTAATTATCATGTGCAATTTGGGGAGTTCCACTTGCATTACTTTCAGCGGATGTTCTGTCAGTGTACTTATGTTGTATTTTATGTGTTGTTACACTTGCTGTTTATGAACTACACCTGCACTATGCTGGCGTTTATCTAGAAATTGAGAAGTAAATGGTATAGCTCAATGTAACCATAACATATGAAATAAATGTGTACTGAGACATCTCCTTTGCATTAGCTTGAAATATCTCTCAGTTAAATATGCAAAAATATGGAGAGAGAACATTTGTAATTATGCCATGCAAGGTTTGCAGGAGTTAATACGGAGAACTCGTTGAAAGGATTCATGGCAAACGAGCAGACTTCAAGGAGTGTGGCTTTGTGAAGGAGACTTTTTCTAAAATCTAAGTGGGACTCTTCCAAGATGTGTATGCAGCCAAAGAGAAATAGAAAGGTTTTTTTCAAAATAATTTTCAGATAGTTGACTGCATAGAACTTTGCTTTGTAATGAGACATTACATTTCCACAAATGTACTGATCCTTGGGTTTAGCTTCCAACTGGGTAATGGGTTGGGCAGATTCATAATGAAAAAACTCTGTGCTATAATGATGAATTGTTGTTTTTTGCTGTGGTGTGGGTATTTTTTTGGTTTTGTGTTTTGTTTTGGTTCGTTTTTTGGTGGAATAATGGAGAAATGTGTTCAAAACAGCAATAAGACTGATTGCTGCCTCGGTCTTTGTTGTGTCTCTCAGAGGTACATGCATGAAGTCATCTGGGCACTGCATGGGATGACAAGGTTCCCTGTTTCTGAGGCAGCAGCACGTGTGACAGCAGGCTGGTGAGTGGTTTCTGCCCTGGGAAGGGATTACACTGCAGAGCCATGCATGCTGCTGCTGCAGCTGTGCTCTGTCCTTCATTGCTCCTGCGGCTTTGTGGCTAGAGCTGCATTGTAGAACTATCAAAGAATGTAAAAGTTAGAAAAAATCCTAATAGAGTTGGTCAATAGTCTTCTTGTAGCATGCCTGGCTTACAGCTGCTGATATCCTTCCTGCTGCTTCAGTGCCCCTCTCTTGCCTCAGACAGAGGTTGGTGGGGTGTGGACTTCAGCTTGCCTCAGGTGAAAAGATAACCTGAAGAAAAAAGTAACCCAGTGCTTCCCCGAAGAACAGCAAATTAAAGGTGTTATCTTAGCCCAAGTAACATGGACCTCTGGAATGACTGGGTGAAATTCTATAGCAAGCCTTGTCCACTACTCTCATGTTCCCCAACCAGAAAATGGATCTCTCTCATTTTGCTTCTAGTGATTGCAAATCCCCCATGTCATCTTATTTCCAGTCTTTAATTACTCTCCCTTGTGAGAGTCTGCACTTTTTATTGTTGATCATTAGTTCCTGGCCGCTGGATCTTTTCAGTACCTTATTAAATGAATGACCATGCTATTCCATATCACCTTCTCCTATAAACATGATAAACTCTTAAGTTCCTTGCATATTGGGGTGTTTTTTCCCCATAACTAAATGGGTTACTGTTGCAAATGGTGATCTGTGTACAAAGAGGTGAATAAATGTCTATAATTTCTAGTGTTAAAATTCCAGAATATAGTTTTTGAAAAAGTGAAAGTCTTCAAATACTGTAAAATGAGATTGTAGGAAAAACGACTGAGCAAAATCCGTGATAAATCATGCTAGATTTTTTTTTCAGTTGATTTACTAAATGTTTAAATTACAATGCTAAGTAATTCACCACGTAAAAGCACAGTCCTAGAACAATAAACCTGATTATTTGATTTTAGGTAAATAAATAATTTTGCTGCTCTTACTTTTCTATGAGAGGGTTGGAGAAGAAGATGACTGGTTATGTTATTGAGTGTACTAGTTAAATATACTAGGCTGTTTACACTGTAACTAATATTAATGTTAATTATCTCTGGAAATGAATTTGTTTTTACTTAGTGTGAAGAGACAGCTATAATAGTTGCATGGTATATTAAACATGAAAACAGTTTTTAAGTACAGGTAAGAGTACGAGTTTTTGAACCAGCAAATGCAGGAAAACTAAACTTGTAGTTCAAGTTGGTAAGTGTATGCTAACCTGTTAACTTGAGTTGTGTGGCCTGCTGCTTCTCCTCCCTGTGAAAATAAAAGCAGCATGTACTTTCAGCAAACTCAGCCTATGCCTGCCTTAAGTCCTGCTTTTACTAGCAAAAGGAAGGGGGGTGTTCTAAATTGAAAAAAAAAAAAAGGCAAAAAACAATCCCCAGGGGGAACAGGAGAGGCTTGGGGCAGCATGCTCTAGTTGACAGTGTCTGTGATAGTTGGATTCGGGGTTTGGGTCCCCAGAGATGCGAGGAGGGGCAAAAGCTGCTTGGTGCATTGCCTACAGGTACACTTTGGCAGCGAAATAGGCTCAGCAGCCAGAGTCCTTATTCAGTTTTTCTGCATTACTTATTTTAGTAAACGGAACAGTTGCTCTGTTTCTGATTGCCTTTTTTCTTTTTTTTTTCCTTTTTTTTTAAGATCTTACCTTTAAGTCTTTCTGAACCTGGGACTAGCCCTGGTAAGCTCCTGAAAAGCTTTGTAGAGAAATATGTGTAAAATCAGTTTAAGAGGAGGAAATCATTGCAAGCAGTTATGTGAAACTGTTCATGCAGATGACAATGACTTGCAATGAAAACATGCACTCCTGTGTTTATACCCTTAACTTCATGATGCTGATATGCTTCTGTGGTGATTCTCAAGAGATGTACATATGCATCTCAAGCGTGCCCCTTCACAGTAGCTTTTTGTGACATACAGCCTGTTTTTTCAGTACAGTTTACTTTGACGTTTAGTCAAGTAGGTTTTTCTGTTGAAAAGGGTATTTCAGATATCTTACAGTAAGGTTTACAAAAGAGTTGCATTTAATTGCTCAAGCTGAAGTGCTCACCCCTCCCCACTTGCACACACACTGCCCATGAAACATGTTAATCCCCTCCTGCCCTCCCCCCATTGAAGAAGCCTGATACATTTCCTTTTGCATTAGTTAGGCCTTCTGGGAAATACATGCAGAAATAAAAGGCTTTTT
>VYXB01004517.1:283732-305910 GCA_013397135.1 Pachyramphus minor | reverse complement strand
TGAAGTTGTCTCCAAAACAGGTATTTAAAATGCTTTAGCTTGTGACCCGTTTGTCTTTCATCTTCCTGAGCAGAGTGTACCCAGACAGTCTACAAAAAGAGGCTTATTTTGTTTTCAAAGATGACTCAAGTATGGTGATGGTTTCTCAACTACCAGCAATACCTCGGACATTTTACCTTAGCTATAGCAAGAGTGGGCCTTTTCCCTTGGGATAACTATGCATACAAGTTGTATGTGCATAAAAACCCATGGGAAAAAGTACTGCAGCTTTTTACAGTGGTATTGCTCTATTGATGATTGATATCTGTAGTGTACCACAGAGAGAAAGACCGGGCTGAACTTGGTGTAGTCTTTATCCCTCAGTGTGTTGGAATGTACAGAAATGCCCTGCAACTTGGAGTGGGCTACCTCATGTTACAAAGGATGCAGAGCTTTCAGCTACCTGTATATCTCAGTGGGTTTTGGGGTACATAGCTTCTACACCTTTACAAGAAGGACTTAGAGAGGAGCCAGCCTGGGGTTAGCTGTGGTGGTACAGTGCTGCTGCCAAGGTAGAGAGCATGTAAAGTGGTGTGATGGCTTGGGCACATGATCACTCCATGTCATTGGGTGTGTCATGGTGTCCATCCTGTCCTCCTCCTGCCTAAAAGAGATGTCAGTGTGACTTGAGGCATGTGAAACATGAATACAAGCCCTTACTGGCAGGACAGTGTGGTTGTTCCCAACATACGCTTGTCTGTGGGTTCTTCTTTACTGTGGACAAAACCAGAGGTGCCTCTTTCTCCTCCATGATTGTATTTATTGTTTGAATGTAGCTTGAGAATTGCACAACAGAACTCTCATTGTGAACACATATGGAAATATCCAATGTCACCGCTTGCTCATTAAGATCAGCTTGAATGCAGCAGCATTAGTGGTGTTTTATGTGTTTCAGGTGGTCATTAAATTTGTGGAAGGTTGTGCCTCTCTGTGTGGGTGCACCACTGCCTCTGCATGTGCCAGAAAAGCCAGCCTAAGATACTTCTGCAAATTCCCACTCCCTCTCCTTGCTCCCGTGCAGCCTTCTCAGAAGTGGTGGTGCTCAGAGGCCTGATGCTGTACTACATCAGTGCTGCTTGCTGGTGGTGTGGCCCCACTGGTAACAAAGCAGCACTGCTGTGGGGCCAAGAGCTGCTTCACCTGGTTTTGCCACCAAGAGGAGTGTCGGTGAAACCATGGTGTGATCTGTGCTGTGGTGAGCTGGAGCATGAAAATGGGCATCAACAAATTAGGGGTGAATCTGACTTGACCGAAGCAGCAGTTTCTTTCAGCTGATAAAAGTATTTCATAAATGCTGGCTTTCTTTCACTTATTATCTAGTGTGGAATTGTAGGTCGTGTTCCTTGGCAGCCACCAAAGGAGGGAATTATTTTAATTCCACGCCTCTCCCTGAAGCAAGAGATTATGAGCTCTGTGATGACAGGTTGTCAGGTTATCTGTTCGCCCCCCAAGTTTTAGAATGGGATTACAGAGGGTGGGGTGTCAGAGACCTGTTGTACAGTGTCCTTTTCCTTTTGATGCTGACATCTGTGCCTCACATTCCAGTGATCTCTGCTCCCTGACTTCTGCTATGGCTTGGTTTAATGACAGCATCCATCACCCAAATGTCTCCATTCTCTGCATAAAAAACTCCATGCAGTTTCGTAGAGCAAGTCATATATTTTGTTTTCTCTCTGATTTTAGTTTCAGGTTAGCAGTTGATCCTGTTTGTGCAGGCACAGATTTTCACCATCTTGTTTACTCTCAATAGAGGTGGCATTTCGTTGTGCAGGCTGTCTTCGGTTAAGCCCAGACCTTCAGCGTAGAGGGAGGGCTCTCCCTAAAGAATGCAGAGGTGGTGTAATCTGACCTGTAGGGTTTTGGGTACACTTTGCAACGTTGACCAGCTCACTGATGTTGATTTCTTTGCTGCTGATGAGTTGGGAGTTGTTTTCTGTATTTTTGTTATTGTCAGTCCTTGATGCTTTTTCACAGCTTGCATTCTGCTGCTTAAGTAGTTTGCCTCAGATTTAATATGCTGCTTACAACCTATATTTTTAAATTATATTCAGCAAGTTGCTGACTTCAATATGAAATAGTCATTCAGTAATGACTTTGCAGGCAGTAGGCGGTGGTTTGCTACAAAACTGTTTTGCTTTAGCTCACCCATATGTGGCAGTTGCATTGGAGTTTGTTGGTTCCAGCTGACTTAATGCCAGACTACTTATTAGGTACGAAGGCTAAAAGTAGAACTTCATGTTTAGTTTGAAAACTGTCCACATTCTGTAGATTGAAACACTTCTCATAGTATCACATAGTAAATAAATATAGCATATGGGTAGTCTTTTTTTTGGGAGTATTACTTGCTTTTGAATGGTGGAAAAATTCTGAAAGAAAAGTGTTGGAAAACACAGCTGTTTAATGACAGGGTCTTAATTTACTCCTTGATTTAGTGATTTAATTTTTAAGTATGCAGATATCCTTCTGTACCAAAACTTGCATCATAGGCACAGTATAATGAGCAGCTTCTTTTTAATCATCTTCCTGGAAGAATGGTTGCTGTACGCATGATAGGTCTTCAGTCGATTTATTGAAGAGTGCCTGAGGGTTAAAATGTACTTAATCATGCTGAGTATGTTTATCTAGCACTTTAAACTCCTAATTTGCTGTATTGTTTAGACTGGTTTTATTTCAAATAACAGATTTGTCTGTGGAACAGGGTTTGGACATGGAGAATGTATCGCCTTTTACAAGGGGTACAGTGTTATTTTGTGTTCATGGGTCAGAAAAGTGAGTATCAGCAGGGTTTTTTCAAAGCTAGAAATGGTAAGAATTGGGGAGGGGGTTAGTGTTGGTTGTTTGGGAGATTTTTTTGTTTTAATTTGTGGGTTTGTTTTTTGTTGGTTTGGTTTTCTGGAGGGTGTGGGGTTTTTTTGTTTTGGTTTGTTTTTTTTTTGTTGTTGTGTTTTTTTTTTTTTTAATTCTAGTTACAATAGAAATCATTTGACAGTCAGGTTCTAGGTGAAAAACCTGGGCAAGGGTTCCGAAGTATAAAATGTGAACTAATAAAAGCAGGATTTGTGTGCTGTAGGAAAAGAGGGCTGACCCTTAATGTGAAAAACTGATCAGTTAATGTATTCAGCATGGATAAGATGCCTTTTAAGAGTCCGATAAATCAGTTGTGTGGTTTAACATTAAACAAAGCCCTTTTAAAAAATAACTGTCTGATATTGTTCCCTAAATTATTAATGGCAAGTGATAGCTGTAGACCTCCTTCCTTTTTTTGTGGGGTATCTGAGTGTGTGTTGCACAGGGACTCCCTGGCTTCGGCATCAGGGTTGGCCAGCAACCGGTGGCTTGGTGTGGCCAGAGTCTTCTGGGGCAGGCCAAGGCTGACTGGGGTGTGAGGTGTGGTAAGAATCTAGGGAGGCTTTGACCCAGACTCTTCGCCAAACAGAAACACAACCAGGTGTGGCATTAAGGAGGGACAGTGACTGCTGTGATGGCTGGCTCTTGAAGTTTGTGCCACCTGAAGGGCATTAAGAGCATGGACTTAGTTTTCTTTGTAAATTAGGTGTGCAGTTATTTACCCTTCTTGTGTTTAACTGTGACTCCTAACCCACGTCACCCAGGCCATCAGATTTCTGCGATTTCCAGGGCTCACTTTAAATGCAGTATTGAATTGGATTTTTTTTTTTTTCTTTTGCTGTTTTGGTGTTGCTGAGCTCTTTTTCTGAAGTCCTTTCAGTTCGGTAGGTATAATTTTTTTTAAGTATTTTTGCCTGTTTTGTTGAGGAGCTTTCCGAAACAGAAAGCTCTTGTCCATGAAATGTTTAAGCTTGGTTGAGCAGAAGACACTGGGATTCTTCACTGCTTGAGAAGGTAAGTGCAGATGGTAGTTGATCTGAGTGATTTCTGCTGAGCAATGAAAACGAGGTTTGGCTGGTAGAGGATGAAAAGGGAATGAGTCAAAATGTTTAATTTGGTTTCCACAATCCTATTTGTTCCCTTTCTTTTGCAAACTTTTATGTACATTTTAGCTGGTGGGAAGAGGGACAATGAAGGTGATTTCGTGTGCCTTCTAGCAGTATGAGAATTGGACTCAGATTGAAGAGAAGTGTGTGTATTCGTGGTGTGGTCAAAGTTGTGTCACAAGAAAAATCTGTTGGAACTCTTTCAGTAGCTTATCTCTTGTGCTTACTTAGTCAGGAGGATTTCTGCTTGACACAGCTTCTTTACCCATATAAAGGGGTGTACCTTCACTCAAAAAAGAATGCGTAAGTGTTTCTAAGGCTTACTTCTTGCTTCTTAACCCTAGGAGTGCTTTTCCTGTGTTGACCTGGCTGAAGTTGGATAGCTTAAGGAAATACTTTTTTGTTGTGTACTGAAATAATAGCTAATTTTAAAAGAAAAATAAAGCACAAAGGCAAACCAAAATCTCAAGAAACTGTTTTACTTGTCCCCCATGTGTATAGCAAGAGTGTCTGTGTCTTACAAGATTCTGGAGACTATAAGTGCCTGCTGGAGGCTTCTCCTTTCAGTAACTCCAGAGCTACCAAAATTGACTTGATACCAGACGACTCCAATGCTGACAGCCTCTGGAGGCTGGTGGTGTCAGTCATGACTGTGGGCTCTGAACCTGGTTCCTTTGAAAACATTAGATTTTGGACAGACATTGTCTGAACATCTCAAAAAAACAGTTCTAAAAGCCACTTACAAGGATGTGTTTGAAAGTTTGGGAGTCTTATTGTAATGTCTTAGCCATTATGAGCGGATTCTATGTATGTTTTTAATGTGTGGTGCTTGTAACGCATATTAGTTGAGCAAGGCTCACAAAAGCACGGCTTAACCTTCTTCTATTATCTTGTTTGCCTGTGAAGGGGTACAGGATATTACCTGAGTCCTGGAGTTGGTAAGTGCTAGAAAATGTTTACAGTGGGATAAATTCAAGCAGCGCTACCTGTGTGACGAAGCAAAGAAAAGGTAATGGGCATAAATGAATAAATACACATGATGGGGAGTTAAAAAGTAGCTGACTGCTTAGAGTAATGCACGTAACACCTCGATGTTTGGAAGCTGAAGGCAGGTATTTCAGGGCAGTAATAAAGCACACTTATGTAACAGAAAACTGGTAGTGTACTATACCTCTGCAGGAGGCTGTGTGTTGGGGACTGTCTGCTTTTCTAAGAGCAGATTTTCACTTCAGCTGACTTGTGGAGGGGTTTAGCAGCCTGTGTTACGCAGGAGGGCAAACAGATTTTCTGTGACAGCTTTGGCTTTCTTAGCTGCATGTTTTTTCCCATCCGTATCTTCCCTCCTGTAAATGCCTGCCATGTAATAATTGGTCTTTGTGAGTCTGTTTTATTGCTTAGAGTTTTCTCCCCTTCTGATTCATAGCTCTTGGGTTACCTACCTCTGTGCTTTGGCTTCATACATCATTTCATCTATACCCTAATTTGGAAGCAGAGATGTTTGAAAGTAGAAGATATGCTGTCCTTGGGAGAATTACAGCTTACATCTACTTTTCTAAGTTCTTTTACTTGATTTTGAAGATAGCATTAAGGCTATATCTTCATAAACTTGGGGTCAAAAAAAGTATTGAATTTTAAGCCGTTGTTTAAAGTCTTCATCTGTCATTTTCACGAGATTATCACTTACAGGCACTTGACATCAGCCAACCCAGATCCATATTGCTAATTGAAAAACATTTTCTCCCTACGTGAATTCCTAAATCATGTGGGCTCATTACATAACCTGACACTAACAGGCTGTGATAGAATAAATCACTACCATTAGAGGCCCTTTACTTGTCTCGGCCTGTTACTTCATTTTGTTCTGGGGTTCTTTCGTTACCAGTTTCTGAAGCTTTGCATGTTCTTTTATCTGTTTTACTGCTCTTAGGAAAACTGGGATGAAAGTATTTATTTTGCTCTTTGTAGTTGGTCTTCACGTTGTGGCAGCTGTGATTGCTGTTTGTAGTTGACGTGGTTGATAAAAATCACAGTTTAGAAACAGTGTTGATATGAATATGAATCGATTTTTGTTTTTAAATGTGTTGTTACATACTCATGGAACACCACCAACAGTTCAAAATCCCTCTTTTCGTTCCTTTATGCAAGGAACTTTCTCCTTACCTTTTTTTCCTGGTGTTTTGCAACTTCTTATATCAGATTTTTTATTTTATTGAAGAACTGCCATATCACAAATGTTTTGGAAGAAGTGAAGATCTGTGTGTTTTGTGGATTTTTATTTTTTTGTGATGCTTGTCAAAATGTTGTGTTTTATTCATACATTTGAAAAGTTGCAAAAGAGCACTAAATATGGTGATCTGGGAGGAGGGAAGGAGAGTAAACTGTCCTTCCCAGGGAGCTATTTTGCACTGTCTTCTGTAGCTAATGACAGTGGCTAAGTTGTATGCTGTTGGATTTATAATCTGATGGTGCTTATGAAAGGGTGCTGTTCAGTGAACAGCTAACAGAAGATGAAAGTTTGGTTTTGTTCTGTTTTTACTAAGAGTTTTCACCTCTTCTTTCAGTGCAAGATCTTTTTTTGCTGTTATGTTTGTTGATGAGAAGCCCTGCTACCTGCAGAAATCCTTGTGGACTGTACAACAGTCACCTTTTGTTCTCCAGTTGAATATGTAAAAGACTGACTAACAATGGTTTCCTTATGTGATGGCTCCTGAATGCCCTGTTGCCTGATGGGCAAGAAAGCTGTCAGCTTTAATTAATGGACAGTCTGTTAGTACAGTTTGTTTGTTTGAACTGTGCTAGGAGGCCCACTGGTCAGTGATACAGTAACCTACAGGAATATTTGTTGTCTGCCTTGGGAACCTTTCAAACTGGTCTGTGAATTGCAACATCAAAAATTCACTGATGGGCAGAGAAGTCAGACTAGCACCAGTAGCTGTGAATTATGACTTATCTGCTTTGAAGCTCCACTTCTGAGTGACAGCCTTAGCATCCAGCTCTTCCTGATGCGGAAGTTAGGTGGGTGCCATCCACACTTGGGCAGGGTTTTAACCACAGACTTCATTCTACTTCTCAAGACTCTAGTACCCACCTAAATTAATTTAGGAACTTCAGTGCTTTCTCCTTGGGACCCCATTATGGTGTACATTTATACTGAGATAGACAGACCTCTTTAAATTTCTCAGACGCATTGCTCATGGGTGCATAGCATGAGAATCAAAGGTTAATGAAGTGCCTGCTTGTGAAGGTCTTAGTTGTATGTTAACTTTTTCTTTGGCAGCTCTGAGCTATCCTGATTATAGCTTTTGTAAAAAGCGTTTTGTCTCTAATACAGCTGCTGTGACTGTACTGTGTGTTGTGGTCAGTCCGTCACTGTTCATTGAACTGGAGAGTGCAGCCATTAATTACTCATTCCACTACCTGTTTCTCTACCAGTTTTGTATTTAGAATCCTGTGATGACCATACCAGACTAATTTTGATAGAGGGAGATGGATGAATTTGATTAAACATTGGTTTACTTCACATTAGTTTATTTAAAATTGTTCCTTCAAAGAACGGTGTCTTTCTGATTGTGTGTGTTTGTTTGTTCAGGTAGCCAGCAAAGACTGCAAGAAGTTGCATCAGGCTGAGCGCTGTGAGACTGTGTAACTGTAATGGAGTTGGTTTGTGTGTTTGCTGCATCCATTGGCTTGGTTTTACAAATCATCCTTTATGGTACACTTTCAGTCTTGAATGTGTCATGGCAAATAAATTTTAAACACACTAACAGTGCTTGTTCATACTTTTTTCTCCAAGTGGTGAGACTAGCTTGTGGTAGAAATGGTACTTCTGAACTTGGGGTCAGGTATTTATCTGCTCTATCTCACAGCACTCAAATGGCCCTTAGTGAATTTGCAAGACAAAAGTAAACAAACAGGCTTCAGCATAGGTGACTTGTCCCTTTCTCTTTTTCCTCACTGTTCCTTTTTTGGTCCTGCTGGCCATTCGTGATTGTTGCACATGTCATTATGGTCACACAGTGCTGAAGCATTATGTCTGTGCCACAGTTTGCTGTCTTTTATCAGCCTGGGAATGGAAGAGGACTGTGGNAGGCTGGGGGTAAGAACACAGTGACAGAGGCTGAGCATTCCCCATGCACTGCTGCAAAGAGAGGCTTTGGAGGCAGCTGAAGCCTGTGCTATCTTCCTGCTTAAGGGACTGACACAAGGTCTGGGGTGGGAAGAGAGCAGAGACGGCGTGATTTGCTTTAAGTCCTGCTATTCCGAACTCCAGATTTTCCACTCTTTAAAACACCCGTGTTACAAGCTTTGACATGTTATCAGTACTGTTGAAGATCAAAATCCTTTGGCTGTGTGTGGCAGGTGTGTTTCAGGGACACGCTTACATTGCTGTTTTTGAAGTGCACTCCTGTGCGTGTGTCGCAGGAGCACAACTCCTGCATTTGCACTTGTGTTTTAATCAGTCCCCTGACATCAACATGGGGCTTCCAGAACCTGCGTGCTCCAACCTTTCATTATGCTTCCCACCTTCACTGGAGCTCAAACACAAGTTAACACAAGACTTCAGAGAGAATAGGTTGGTATTTTGCAGTGTTTTCTTGTCCCAGGAGGCTGTTAACCCTGTGTGTGCTGTGAGCTCAAAACACATCTGTCAGAGTTTATGTCAAATCTCTGGTGCAAGTGCCAGAATGAAAATTACATAAAAGAGATTCAGAAGATACCCAAATGCAATCACAAATTGAGAACACAGGTACATCAGTGGAAACCCCAGCTTATGAGGAACACATGAAAAATGCTTTGTTCCATGGCAGCAACTGGTCTAGTAGATTCCACTGTGTTTTCTCTAGTTGGTAGAATTTCAGTCAAAACCTTAACACTTCCCAAAACTGTAGTTCTGCACAGTGGAGACAGAGCATATTTTTCTTGAAAATCTGCAGTCAAATAAGCTTTCACTTTTTTCCCTGCATTAGTATTAAAATTTGTCTAGCTCTATAGTGAACTACATTCAGAAACTAAAAGTAATGCCACACCTCCTTGTCTCCCTGTAAAAGCAAATGGCCTAGTTTTTCAGCTGGGTAAGTTTCTTGAACCAACATAAACATCAAATTTAGTGGTTTTATTTGTCTCTAAAGAACAAGGGAAAAACCCCTGTGAACATGTATCTTTCTGCATCTCTCACACTGGTATATATATGTTGCATATTTACTGCTGTCTAAGTGTCAGTCCAGGTACTGTCAACCTAGTGTCTGTATGAAGTCTGTGTTTTTCTGCTTGTGTGCCAGGTCGTGTTCTTCTGACCCCCTGGGTGATGACATTTTGTTCCTGGTTGGTGGAGGTGGAGAGAAGCCTGTGTCTGCTGCTGCTAAGTCTCTGCATCTCCATTAATGCACTGCTAGTATTTTTTCAGATTATCTTCCGTCTCCTCCCTGACACATTTCAAACAAATGAGTTTGGGGGCTTTTCCGATGAAGCAAACTTCAAGCAGTTGGGTGGTTTACAATCTCTTTAATCCTTGATAAATAATACTGATCGGACACCAGACACCAAGGGGGAGAGAAAATGCGTGTGTGCAGATGTGACTCTAGGCACTAACCTGGAAAATAGGTTTTTGCCTAATTTGTCTTTATATATCCCAGAAGGATATTCTCCAGAGCATGTCCAATCTGAGAAGTGCTACAACAAGCAGCAGGATGGGCCCCTGCCTTAATTCTTTTAGTAGGATCCCTGGTTTGGGGGATCCCCTTGGTGTTTGGGGGAGCACTGCTTTTCTCTTTGCTGTGTTGGTAGGGAATGCCAGCCTTCTCCCCATGTGTCCTAGGTGGGTTCAGGATGCACTGGGGGATAATGCTTTGAATTCTCATGAATGTGAGAAGAGGAAAAGGAGTTGAATAGTAGTACTGTTAGAGCAGTAATTTGCTAAGTAGCCACTGACTACCAAGTGCAGGCTCCCATGCCACTTTTGGTGGGAAGATCCTTTCCTTCCTCTTTGCACAGTGATGTATGTTGTCAGCTGCCTGTTTTCTGGCCTGAGACCAGGAGTGTTGAGGGACTTCCACTGAAATGGAGGGCACAGCATACTGGCAGTGTTCAGTGCTGCTGTCCAGATGATGTGCAACAAGGCCCATCCTACCATCAGTCTCCAGATGGGACTTCTTACTGACCCTACCACACAGAGGGTGAGCCGACATAGCTCTGTTACTAAAGTTTTTGCCATCAGGGCACAAGTTCTCAGGCCAGTGAGAAGGAGGAGAGGTGTATTTGTGTCTTTTAAATCATTGAGTGTAGCAAACACCCTACTTACACCATTTTTCCTTTGAATTATGGAGTGGTTTTGCTTCTGCGAACAGGAGGTGCTGTGTGTCTTCAACACTTGTGGCACTGTCTTAGTGCTTTCTGCTTTGATTTTCGTGAACCTTATGTTTCAGTCACCACATGCAGAATGAGGAAATGACACCATTTTCAGTGGGAAAACTGGTTTCTTGTAGAAGTTTAGTTTTGGTCTTATGGAGTTCCTCTGATAGCTTTGTCCTGGTTTGGGAGCACTCTGTTAGCCACGTTATTCGGGATGAGTTAGCCATGCCTGTGACAGTAGCCACTTGATTGCTTTTGGAGAATCTTAGCACTGGAGAAAAAAAGTAATATTTCTTAGTCATTGCAGTACCATTTCTACTTTTTGTTTTTAACCCTGTTTAAAAACCAGAAATGACAGCCTTGCTTTTGTTGTGAAAAGGCCAAATTTGGAAGGCACACTTCTTTAATGAATGCAAGTAAAAGACTGGTTTTTTAAAAAAACTGGGAGAAAAACTGCAAATTGAGAATTTCTTGTTTCTCTTCATGCTGCAACAGGCTTGGCTCTGTGAAGAAGCAGCTCTTTGACAATATGTTCTGAACTGTGAGCACAGAATTTTGTCACTCAGTGCAGCAAGAGCAGAGCAAATGTTCACACCCAGGTTTTGGTGTATGGAATTTTGCTGGTTGGTTTTGTTTTTGTTTTTTTTTAACAGCAGCTTTACTCTGATTTTTGCCTGTTCTGGGCTACTACCATAACTCTCACCAGGTGATTACTGGAATATGTTAAATGTGAGTCCCACTGAGAAACCATACTTTTTGAGAACTGCTGTAGAAAAACATTTCAAAGAGAGATTCTTCTCCCTTTCTTGTCCCCAGCCTTCTGCAAAAAGTCTTGCTGCGGATACAACAAAACCCAAACCATGCACGTTGTGTGTTCATACTCTTCCCCTTCGTGTCTGAAGGCTCTGTTTCCCTACAAATGAACTTAGGTGCTCTTTTTATTGTGCCACTCCTAGTTTCTTCATTATTTTTTTGTTGTTGTTCATGATGTTTTGTTTGTAACTGAGCACAACCATTAATTGTGTTGAGAAGTAGTCTAAAGAGCCAGACAAAATGGAAGGCTCCATTGTGCTTGGTACTATGATGAATGTATTTTCTGTTCCCAGATCACTTGCAGAGCTATTAATTTCAGAGTTGTCTTGGATACACAAGGAAACAGGTTTTTACCTTTCTGATCTTGCATTGTAAGCGAAGGGTGTATTTTTCAGTTGGAAACCCACACTTCAGCACATTTATACTGCCAGATGCAGCAGAAGTTAATCCTGTGCTGGAATACATCTCTTCGAAAAATCATGTTTTAAGCTGCTGCCAGAGGGGTGATAACAGATGGGGAATTGTAGAAATGGGCCTCTAAGTTAGCAGTGTTAAAAGTCAGTGTATGTTATGTATCTGTACTCTGTGTAAAAGCAGTTACTTCACATAGGAGTCTTACCTCATGTTCATTCTTGCCTGGCTGTGCCTCTTCCAGGACTCTTGGCCTGTCCATCCCAGGAGGATGGGCAACATCCTCATAGCTGAAACGAACTGCTGCAGGTGTGTGGCAATTGCGTGGTGTGACAGCACCTTCCTATAACCTGTACAGCAGTTGTTTTAAATCTGTGTTTCCTGTTTGGTATTTTACAGATCAGTTGGACAGAGTTTCCAAAAACTAAGTGAATGTAAGTTTTTCATTTCATGGCTGTGCTTCTATGAGGCTGTTACACTGAGTTATTTTTAAATTATGGGTCGGTTAGCTTCTGTGGTTGGACACTTCTCACATTACCAAGTAATAGATTCAAATATTAAAAAACAAGCATTGCAAGTTTCAATTTTATATTTGCATTGCAACTTACTAGTCTATTGCCTTTCTTCAAAATACAAACATTGCCAAGACTGTTGTCAGTAATATGATATCTGCATATGATTATACGAGCAAAATATTTTCAGTGAATTTTTTCTTCTGCTTCTTGCTTTGGTTTTTGCAAAGGTTGTAGCCTTGGGATGCTAGCCAGGCTTTGAACTGCAAAAGGGAGCATAAAGAATGCAGGATGTTTTTAGAATAATCTGAACTGTGAGCAGATGGCTTCATTAAATTCTCTTTAGGAAAAAGGAGAGCAGTTGCTGCTTTTGGAACAAAATTGGCTAGAGCAACTGCTTGTGCATTGCCATCCCAAGTGTGTGGCAGGTAGAATATCTGTGCAGTTTTATGTATAGCAGTTGGTCCATACACCTTAAAAATATAGATGCAGGAGAGTGCTGCCACTGCACTGTGAAATGATAGGTACAAATGAGAATGAAAAATTGTTTCATCAGTAAACTTTCTGTGCGTGTTTGAAATCTTGGGCAGGGGAAGCTCTGCTAGGTGCTTTACTTTTTGCTCCTTAACCCCAGAGTTCTGTTCTTTGCCACAAAATCTTTGTTTGTACTTTTTTGCCTTCCTTTCTGGACAATACTAAGAAAACTACATTTATAACTACATATATCAAAATGTAGTTATAAATGACTTGTGAAGGAGAGTGATATGAAAAGGGTAATTTTCTTCCTTTAGAACATAAAGGCTTCTGGCAGAAGTATCAAGATCAGGGTTGATCAGGGTTTCAATGTTCTTGTGTTGAGCAAATTTTCACTTTGCTTGTACCTAAGCTGTAGTTATGTTCTTGATGCTCAATTTTCTCCCAATCCTTCCACCCCCAAAGTTAAAAACCAACTTCTTAAGTTTTGGTCAAGGCAAATACTCTGAAGTTATGGCATCTGAATAGCCTTCTACAAGCAGAAGAATGTCTGAGCTTTAAAGAGGAGAATTTAAAGCTGACTTTTGTTCTTGCAGATGCAAAGTCATAGATGTAGGAGGCTCTTGTACCTTTTATGCCCTTCTAGAGTTGTGTGTTTCCTTTAATCTGTGGTCTTTAAAATTAAATTTGAAGGTAGTAAACATAGCATCTGTGAAGATAGTGTCCTGCTGTAATGATACGTTTTATCAGTATTGATTTCTACATATTCGTTCTTTTACCTGTGAAATGCCTCTTTATTAATTAGATATTAGCCTGTTAATTATAAGTAGTGGAGGAGGACTGGTGGGTCTGCTGCTGATGGGTCTGAACTCGTTTTAAGGCTTGTCTGTTGATACAAGGTATATCCTGGGGAAGACAGGCTCTGATCAAGCTGTTTTGCTGGTTTCAGCTCTGTGTTCAGTTAAACACGCAATCTGGGGCAGTGGGGTTGGAATGGATTTGTTGTTTGAGATCAGTGAGTAAGATGAATGTCCTTATTTATGAAAGTGGTTGAGCATCAGTTTTTCACCACACCGAACTAAACACCTCTGTGTAATAGCTGTGCAGAAGTTTGTATGTGCATGTTTACACATATTTGCATAATAGATCAAGTCCATGTTTTTTCCCATGTTTGTTTTTTTAAAGGTAAATTTGTAACATACACATGCATTGCAGAAACTGTCTGAACCAGACATCATATTGCTGCAGGAAATTTTGCGCTTAATTAGAATCAATACGTTCCACAATGAGAGTAGAAAATGACCTTGTGTTTGGAAGGATGAACTAGTGGCATGTTACTGGCCTCGTTTCAAGTTTTTGCCTGCGTTATTCTCGCCCTGGGTTCTTCCGTTAAGTTTTTTATGTCTGTGATACGTGCCTTTAAAATACTGTCTTTTTGTGTGTGTGTTCTCCAGAACTGGACATGGTACTAAGAGAGCTGCATAGTGTCACTGTTTGATAGGGGTATCTGGGCAGATCCACTGTAAATGCAGTTCTGGCCCTACTTATTTCATAGCTGCCACTACCTGTAAGACAAACCTTTTGGATTTACCCTGGAACACTTTAGTCAAAAGTCATGGCTGTAAGGGGAACACTTCACCCCACCTTGTGGTGTATCAGGTGTTTTCCAAGACTGGCAGAGCATCTTTCCTGTTTCGTTGCTCCGTCTCCTTGTTGCTGAAAGGTGCAGCAGTGCTGCTGTGGGGACCCTAATGGGCAGGTCTTTTAGCTTCCAGATTGTATCCTATTTTCCTCTTTCCTACAAACATGAACCAAATGTTGTATAACCGTAGTTTGGGTACATCAGTGAGTTCTTGCAATACCTGCTGCCAAGAATAGCCTTGTTAAACTCCAGGCCTTACACGTCCTCTGGACAGGAACTCAGTCATTTATTTGTATCTGTCATTCTTTATTGATGTTTTGCAAACATCTCACAACAAAGACTGCTAAGCCATTCGGACATCTGGGCTGAATCACTTCTAACCAGCTTCTATGAGCAAATGTTTCTGCCCATTCACATAGTGAAATGTTAGCTGCAGAGCCTGGGACATTGTGCCACAGAGATGAAGGGTTTATTGTGGTTATGATTAACTAAATTCACTCTGCTTTTTCTGACTATGGCTTTTTCCCCGTGAAGGCGGAAATGATTGCCTCTTTGCAGTCTAGGTTCTTTTGATCCTTAGATCCATGGAAATTCTCTCCTTTTGCACTTGCTCTGTTTAGCTTCTGTCAAGCACAGACCCTTTATAAGCAGAAGAAAAGGAAGGACTGTCTGCAGACGTATCGCAGATCAATGTGCCTCTGGTCAGCCTTGGTTGGGACAAAATAGTGCACAATATCTGAAAACATCTTTTGTTAGTGATGATAATGTTTTTCTGTGCTAGTGGAATAAATTATCAATTGAATTATTGTTTTTGGGTTCCAGCATCTGGCCTCATTTTTGCCTTAATCTCGCTTATAGGAATGTTTTAGAACCTGGTTCTCCTCTGCATCTGAGTGGGTTGGAACAGCCTTGTTTCTGAACTTTTCTAACGTGCTGCAAAGGGAAACGATCTGGTGCTTTCGTATTTACTCCTGCAGCTTGTAGGTGGGGACAGTTTCATACCACTCTGAGCCACTGCAGGAAGCCGACCAAGAGCACGGCAGGACAAAGGCCAGTCCTCCAAGGATGCAGCCATAAGTCACAGCTTCACGTTGTGCTTTATTCACTAACTGAAATTGCCTGTTCCTTGTCCTTTTCCTCCGTTCCCTGACCTCCAGTGCTGCTGCTGCTGCTTCCCTTGCATCAGTCAGATCGTTATGATGATGAGACTCTGTGGTGTCCTGGTTAAAAAATTTGTTCTTTGTCTTATTCCCCTGAAATATCTTTCCCCTGATTTTTTTTTTTAATTTTATTTTGATTTTTAGTTTTTACCTCCGCTGGTCCATGTGGCTCTCCATGTGTGGTGGTGCGTTACTTGCTCAAACAAGCTGTACTTACTCTGCTCTTGTATTATAATGTCCTCTTTAGTGCTGAATGCAAATCCTGCTAATCATCAGTTGTTCTTTACCCTCCATGTAAAAAAGTTGAGGCAGTAATACACTAGTTTCCTCAAGTCCTGGTTGACGGGCAGCATCCACTGTGTCGGTTAAAGGTCTGAATGCTGTCTAAACCCCGGCCTGACTATAGTCTCGTCAGTGGAGTGGACTATTACTTTCTGCCCTGTACGCTTGCCTTATCCTCCCTCTGCTGGTGATCGACCTTCTGCAGTCTCATGGATGTAATTGTCACAGACAGGCTTTTCTGAAAGTGACATGTGATCCTTACTAATCCAGTAGAGTTTAATCTTTTGGACTACAAACAATTGACATTATTGTAATGGAGTTTGACAATATTGTTTGTTCTCTAAGCATTTTTATTTGCTATTTTCCTGTATTTAAATACAGCAAACCAGCAGCATAAACAACTGTGTGTTCTTCTGTGGTGTTCTGCAGCTATGAAGCCATCTTCCTTTATAAAACAGGGCTTCCAGTGTGCTGCAGTAACACATTGAGGTGTTTATCTGCTTTAATAGATCACTTCAAGATCTTGTAATCTTATTTGTCTCAGTTTCACAGCTGTGAGGGCAAGGAGTGGAGGACTGCAGATTTGCTGTTGGATGAGCATTTCACCTGAGAAACATTGCAGCTCTAGATTTTTTAGTGCCTTTGTCCCTCCTCAGTCAGGTGATCCAGATGATGGTGCATTCATCCCTTGAAATCGTGCATCTTTGCCTGTTGATGACAGCAGATGTCCCAAGGACAGGCCATGCGCTTTGCTGTCTGAGAGACTGCTGCCTGTTGCCTGTTGGTCTTAAAATTTACCACTCATCCAGGAGTCAAAACTATGAAACAGGACCCTGCATAGCAGTAGGAGAGACTTGCTTGCCTGGCCCTTGCCCCTTCTGGCAGTGTGGGAGGGAGTGGAGGGGTTGGTGTGGCATCTTTGCTTGTACCTGCATCTCTCACCAGAAGCATGTGGGCATGGGTTTATTTGGGGCTCAGGAAGCAAACTGTTAAAAGGCCAGATTGAGTGCTACTGAGAGAATAGACACTTGCAGACAAACCTGTCTGCATTCATATGCGTCAGATTGACTCTGCTGATGGCATTTTCTAACCTTGCTTGTAAGGAGTGCAAGTGTGTGGTCATACTACCCTGTAGCAGGTGTGGGTCATCGGAATGAGATGGCTCTGTGCATGTGGAGGTGGGTATGAAAGAGTAAGATGAGTAGCTGGGAAATGCTCCCAGAAGGGGACAGCAAGTGGTGGGAGGTGCTTGAAGGCTGGGCTGCTGACTTCTCAGACTATTAAAGAGACAGATGAATAATGTTTATTAAACTTGTTTTCACTGTGGTAGGAGGGGTTTATTTGGTGAGCATAAGCATTAAGATGTTTAAGCTGAAAGTGGTGCAAACTTTTACTGGAAGGTGCAAACTAACTTTTACAAGCTGCATGAAAATCCATTATTTTATTTATTGCACTGCTGTGGATCTCACTAGGCAGTTCTCTCACATTCTTTCTGTTGTAGTTGCTGACGACATTTCAAATCTCCCTGGTTAGTAAAATTACGTGTTTTAGAACTGTTGTTCGTGTGCTGTACCAAGAAGAGCCTTTCAGAGAGTCTGTTGTGAGACTTCAGTAGTAGAATTGTCGGCTTCCTGAGCCCAGCTTTCACGGCCAGCCTTTGCACCACAGGAGTTAGTGGAGTGCTCTGCTGGGGGGGTGTTTTTGCAGGCGTAGTCACCTGGTTTTGCAGTTTCTGTGTCCTTTGGAGGTGAAGCAGCTGATTCTAGGCTTTTGTGCTCTTTCTCAGGCATGTCTCTGAGAGCTGGAAACGTATCAAAGCATTGGAGAGAAGGTAAATGACATTGAGAAATTCTGGGCATTGGATGAGAAAAAACCCATCACCCATGGAGTGGTCTGAGAGATTGCTGGTCAGCAGCTCATCTTGGCCAGGATCTGACCAGATTGAATCTCGGGAAGCGTTCTGTGAAACCTCTCTCATGTCAGACAGGAAGGACTCTGTAGGAAATATTACAAAAAATACTGTGGTATCTAGAATGAAGGAACGTGTTTTCATATTCTTAGAAGCAGCAGGAGATGCATCTTGGGTCCCCTGTGCATTGGGAATAGACTGGAGAACCCAAGTGAACGGCAGCAAAGTGAAACTTCTGTATCAGTGCTGAAACATACATGAAACAATCCTGATTTCTTCAGCTTTTCATTAGCTTCTTGTTGTCTTGCAGAAGGTTCATTTTGAGCAGTACTTTCAGATGTTAACATTTGAATTTCTTTGCTTCATTCTAACAAAAAGGTAAGTAAGCAAGGACTTTTATTCCTGCTGAGGAGTGATGTCAGTTCTCATCATCTGAGGCTATACAGCATAGCAAGTGTTTTGCTAACAGTCTTGGGGGAGGGGTCAGCTGTAGTGAGATTGCATAACCATTTTCTGTCATTTAAACGTCTGATATGCCACCAACCTTTCAGAACACGTTAGCATTTAAATACTTTAACCTACTCAGATATTTTTAAAGTGCCACAGCTCAGAAGAGCTAATGGTAAAATGCATAAATGCGCGTTGTATTGGAAAGATAGAGAAGCTGTTAGATATACTGGTACCTGTATTTTATTTTTTTTTCTGCAGAATGACTATCAGTTTTAGGCTTTCTGAGAAGGGAATCATAGAAGTTTTGGGGTCAGTTTGTGCTGTGCCTTGAGTTGTGCAGTCGGCTGACCTTGCCAGTGCATGCAAACTCCAGTGCAGTTTTCTTGTGTGTCACTAAAGAGCTGTTGTTAAAGACAGTCTGTTTTGCCAGGCACAGATATGTCTGTGGCCTTTAAGAACAAGGAAGCTTAAATGAAGCTTGCTAGCAAACAGTCCGGCAGGAGGCAGGATTCTTAGCAACAAAAATAATGAAATCTGTCATTCTATCTCTAATTATCAAAGGTCAGTAGCAAAGCAGCTAATGCACAGTTGTTAATCTGGAGTACTGATTTCTGTTTGTGGTCCATATACTTTGGATACCTTGGATGACTTCTAAGAGATCTGCAAAAGCTACTTAAGAAAAGCAAGCCGATTGTGAAGAGATTTAAATTCTCACTGCAGATCTGCACATCCTGTAGAAAACTTGCAGATGAGTGGCTTTCAATTTCTAAGAAAAAAAAATTCTAGACTTGAAGTCTAAATAGTAGTTTGCTGGAAAGAAGACTGTATAGCAGAAGTTACTCTATTCATAAATAACATTGTCTAGCTAGGCTCACATTTTAACAGTGGGACATTGTTTGGCTTTGCTGTTTTAAACGCTTGCAGTAGTTTAAAGCTAATATTCCAATTAGAGAAAATTGGGAGAAGTGTCAAGGGAGAGTGAGAAGGAAACAAATGCTTAGTAAGAGCCACTGTTTTGTTTACTGTATTGAATCTGCACTTATTTAAAAAAAAAAAAAACACCAGAAAAAAACAACCCACCCCAAACAAAACAGCAAACTTTCGGAATATAAGCGGCATAACAATTGAAATTCAAATTTAGGAAATTAATACATCAACAGAGAATTTTGAACTTAAAGGTTCAATTGATTTGAAGTAATGTGCAATGATTTTTTTTTTTTTTTTAAGAAATGGCCCACTTATTTTAAAGGCTTACTTTAATGGGGACTTCGGTTTGTTTCTTGCTCTTTGTGCACTTTGGAACAGGAGATATTTTGTAATACAGAATGACACTTGGAATATAGACAATGAAGGGACCTTCCTGAGTCTTGTCTCCCCCTGTTTGGGGTCATGCAGCAGCAAAGAGGATATAGCAGTCTCAAGGATGTTCTTCGTCTTTGCATATTTTTGGTAATATGGTATCTGGAACTGACAACCTTAGAAGGTTATAAAAGGATACAGGGAAGCAGTTAACTGCTTGAGCATGTCTGCAGAATGTGGTTCACAAGTAACATTAATTCTGACTTCTCTGACATATCTATCTTGTCTGGAATTAATTTTTGCATTTGGCTGAGCTTAACCTAATTTTTCCACTGTGACGTTTGAAATGTGAAAGCTGTAAGGAGTCTGGAGTGGGTATCTCTTGTTTCAGATAAGACATGAATGGTGGTTGCTATGGCATTTGGAGGTCAGCTTCACCAAGGGAGGCTGTGTTTTTCTGAGCCCTCAACCTTGAAGGAAGCTCATAAATCTTGTCTTGCCTCTAATGCCTTCATGTAATTTTCTCGTTCTGCTTTTTCTGTTATACTAAAACCTGTCAAATTTAGCATTCTGGGGCTGGAAACCTGCAGTAATTATCTGTTTTGTCAAGAAAGTTTGAGGCAGAACCTCCATAGTGCGCAGCTCTCACACTGGTCTTTTCCTTTCAAATGTCTGTAATGATAGTGCAAACAAGGTTCTTAAAAGTTAATCATCGAGTGTAATAATGGCACTCTCTGCAACATTTCATTTGGCATAAGAAAAAGCTCATTTTAGCCTTGGCAGGAGTTAAAATCCCAGTAATGCTCATGAGAATGTTCTGCAAGCAAAGCTTCTATTAATCCTGTTCCTGACATGCTCACACATAATTTGATGTGAAACCTGAAGCACTTGTACTGAAAGATCTGCACCTGTGCTTTTGAATGTACAGAAAGCAGTAATATGGGTACAAACTGATAACCCAGTTACTAGCTAAAGGTCAAAATGACCTTTGCATTGTTGAAAGCAACACAAGGGTTATATTGAGTTGGGAACAGCTATTATCAATGCTCTATAACCCAATAAATCCCTTCATTTGTGGAAGTTATCCCAAAATGAGGGTTTTTTTCAGACTCCAGAGTTAGTAATCGCTGACTTGTTGCTAACCAAATTCTGCAAAAAAAGACCAATGTTTAACAAGTTCTGTTCTGTGCAGGCATTTTTGTAGTGCTGGTATCTGTAATTTTTTTCTGTGTCTTACAGAAGTGTTCAGACTCCCTGGCTGTACATAGTTTAAAGAATAGCAACCGTTAGTGAGCAACAATACAATAATATAATGATGATTTGAAAAATCTATATCTGTGCCATCTGTGAAAAGTACTAGAAGCTTATTTCAAAAGTATGATTCTGTTACTTTTCAACATAAAAGATGCTAGGGTTGGTGCAGAAGTTTTAACATGTTAAAAAAGGGTAACTAATTTCTGAGCTAGCATAACCTTAAACACAGCAAAATCCTAAACCTCTTAAAATGCTTGCCTCTGAAGCTGTGTTTATTAGGTGTATCTGTTAGGGTGAAATGATGATTTCTTAAATCTGAAGGCTATTTTACTGCATTTCCATGGTGCTTGGCAAGAAAAAACGAGCTGCAGTCTGCTGTTGGAGATTATTCTCCAGTCGAGATCTCGGGTATTTAAAATGACCTTTGTAGTGTGCAGTGAATTATGGATTTTGACCCTAAACCTGGTATGTCCTGTTATGAGTGTGGTTGGTTGGGACATACAGTTGTCCCACAGTTCATGCAGTTTGCCAGTCCTTCAGAGACAGTGCAGTTTCTTGAATATGCAAGTAGATGTAAGGCTAACACGATTGTGGCCATGGTTTAGCTGATGAGAAAGAATTGGAGTTTGTTACTCATCGCTGGCAGAATAAACTAATAATGATGCTGCAGCAGAAGAGCAGTGTTTAGCATTGGGGGGATGTAGCCCTACCCTCGGGTAGTTCTGACATTTGCCTTTTCAACATATTTTTCAGCAAGCAGACCTGCAGAAAGCTCAGCACCATGAGTGGATGTTATCCAGCATCCAGAAGGAGAGCTGTGTTTTGTCTGTCACAAGCATAATCCTATACAGCTCTCACTCCTTCAGGGTTTTCTTTTTTTGGACCAGGATCCTTCCTCGCTGTCTCATTTAGTGAGACAGAAGTGTTTATTAAGGAGGATGAGTTATGAGGAAAAACCAAAACTCCTCCCACTAAGCAATTGTAAATTCGAAATTAAGAGGCTCCAATCAAGAGAGTGTGGAAAAAGGGAAAATAGCAGCCTTTTATTAAAGGATACATGTGTATTGGCAGAACAACAAAAGAACACAAAGAAAACAACCAAACAGTAATCCTATACCCAAAAATCCCCTTCAAAAAAGGTAAACGGTTCAGTTTGTGCTTTTTAGCACAATTCTGCCCACAGCCAGCAGGGGGCGCTGTATGACCCGTGGGGGCGGAGCCTGCAGTGTCTCTGTGTTGGGCCAGCAGGGGGCGCTGTCGGGTCCGGCGGGCGCCTCATGAGCCGCGGGTGTGTGGGAGAAGCCGAAAATGGAGACCTTCCCCCCCCACAGAGAAGGGGAATGAGGGGAGAAGGGTGTTCTTCTTAAGAAAACTCACGTTGTCTGCGGTATGACCTCCCCTCTTGTGCACAAAAAGAACTGCTGCCAAAACACGGGAGCGGAGGAGAGAAAAAGGGGTGACCTGCTTCCCAAATAATTCCTCTGTGACGAAGTCCAAAACGTGTCCGGGGCAAAAACAAGGCACAGGCAAACCGGGGCCAGAAAAAAACAGCCAGGCTAAGAGCAAGACAACCTTGGAGATTTTTCAACCTGCACCTTGTCTTAGTTAAGGCAACCAAAAAGGGTCCGTTTC